>JAQIXL010000715.1:0-25928 GCA_034700245.1 Poikilolaimus oxycercus | reverse complement strand
AGGGAGGAGAGGGCGGAAGCAGTACTCTATGCAGCTCCAGTGCTCGAGGGGCGAGCCGCCGAAGGCGGCGAGACAGGAGGGGGGGTCTGGGGGCGAAGCCCCCAGCCAGTCGCGAGGGCCGCCGGTAGGCGGCCCCGCGGCTGGTGATTCACATAAGGGGTCCATCGAATGAGCGGGTTTGATCTTCTTCTAATTTGAAGTTTCTGAAATTCGCCTTCCCACAACTTCTCACAAAAGCCTGTGAAAGATGACTTCGTAGAAAGATGAAAGACCGAGCTTTCCGCCTGTTTGTCAAGTGACTTCATGTGCGTCAGTCAAATCTTCTCTTTGACCATCTTTGCCCTGTTTCGCTTGAATAACTCGAGTAGAAGACACTTCTTGAGTGCAGAGAAAAATTTTTCGAATCCGACTAAAAGTCTTCCCTGTAGTCTTTCTTCTTCACATTAGCAGCTAGGCAACATCTTGGCCTTCACACATTTTGGTGTCGTTCGAAAAACTTTCTTCAAGGCAACAAATATGCCCCTTCTGCAACTTCTCTTCTTCCTTCTCATAAAAGCGAATTCACATTCTCCGTTCTCCTCCCATTCTGCCTTTAATCCCACCATAACGTTCTTTGCTCGGCGAGAAAAGATCATGGGCTCTTATTATTAGCCCTACTTCTTCGTCTTCCACCCCAAGCCTTGACTCTTCTCCTTCTCCTTCGAACTCCTCTATTGCCGAGTCGGACCGGGCTCCTCGTCGCCCGCCGCTTCTCTGACGCCACCCCCGCCGCCTTGCTCGAGCCCCAAGGGCGGGTCCACTCTCCGCCCGGCGCGACGCGGCGGCTCTCTGGGGCGTGGCTGACACATAAAAGACGCCAACCGCCGTCCCCGGACTGACGTATTTGTGGTGTCACGCAGTGAATGCGCCATGTCGAACTCCTCGAAGTCGGTGCTGCTCTCTCTTCTCGCCTTCGTCCTTCTCCTCGCCGTCAGTCTTCAGTCCGTCAACGCGCAGAACATCGATGATGTACGGTAACTCCATGTTTCTCTCTTGATTTTCTATTCCCCTCCCTTAAAATTTCTATCATCTGCTTTGATCTAGAGAAGTATTGCGTTTTCGAGCCCCCCTTCAAGAATTCCGAAGAGTAGAATCGTGTGGAAAGAGTGGTCTCCGTGTGGGGCGCCGGATTTCCGGCAACCGGCGTTTGACGCCGAAGCTGCGAGCGAGAAGCCCAACTGAGCATGATCACACAAGGGGCCGTAGGGCCTTCGCCTCCACGTCGCGACTAGGGAGCCCTGAAGCGGAAAAGAGAATGCGCGAGGGTTACGGTAACCACGTCTGGGATTCTGTTCTCTTTGAAGTTCTCTGAATGAGAGAGTGTTGAGTGTATTTATCCCCGTTTGAGTGAAAAACAGTTTGAGATAATTGCCCGGGCAAAACAGCTGGGCATCGATTGGGGAAAGTGTGGAAATTGAAATTCTCACGGGGAGCATGAAAGCTTTGAACCTTGCCAAGCGTTCAAGGCTTATTTTGTCGTTTTCTTGAACTCACCAGGAAGAATACCCAGAAAACCCGCTATTGCTTGATATTTTCATGCGTATGTCATCATGGCGGAAGTCTTCTCCTACGTCGGTGTCATATGGACATGTCGGGATAGTCGGAGCAACAATACGTCAATGCCCTCGGACCATTGCCTTCGTCATTGTGGGGGGACTCATTCTTTAGTCCTCCCTCTTCAAGACTCACGGGAGTGCCCTGAGACATCCCCCGGCTTCTCGGGGCTTCTTTTTGCAAGCCGGAAATTCGAGCGCCTCGCGTATCATTTCGGGATTTCCCTTGGCATTTCCTTTCTGTGCGGACTCGAAGTGGCACGAAAACGAAAATGCTCTAATCCGGGTCAGCAGCTCAAAGGCGCCCACATCAAATAAGTTTCAGGAAATGTCAATGCATCTTGAACCCACTTGGAACCCTTTTTGCAGGGGCTTTAAATCCTCCTGACCTCCCGCGCAGTTTTCTTCCAAATGGAAGATTAGCCCCATGGCTTTTCTTGTCTCTCTCGAGGAAGGTTCCCGGAAAATCCCCGCGGCGTTCGAACTTTTTGGAACAAAAAACCTAGGGGAGATTTTGTTGTTCTTCCAAAAAGCTGACGAAAGTCGTGAGAGGGAGAGAGAGGGGAAAGAAGAAGAAGAACGTGACATCAGATCGGCCAACTCGACCCGATCCCCGCCCTCACACCCGAACAAAGCACCCAATTGCGCGTTAACTTCCGGTGTTTTCGAATCTTTGGCTTGGCTCGCTTGAAAAAGAGTCTTCGAGGCTGGTCTTGCTGCCAACAATACTTTTGGGGGTATCATTACGTTGCCTCTCTCGAGGAAAAAACAACGAGGGGCAAGGCTGCCAGTTTTGGGAACTCGAAAGCCTCGCACTATTATCCTCCTCCTCGAGTTTCACACTGGATCTCGTAAACAATGAGAACACAGAAAAACATGGCGACTTTGTGGAAATTACGCAAAAGTTCCGAAAGAAGATGGATCGAGCTTGCTCTTGCTCTTCCTTTGGAGCAAACATTTCTTTTGCGTGTCCAGAATTCATTGTCTTCCCAGTCTTAGTCAGCAGAAGAGCAGCTTGGATGAGACCAGAACCGAAAAAGTGGCTAATGTTAGTCTTGAAGAGGGTCCCAGTTCCCGGTTCCAATTGCTCTGAAGTTGCCGATGGCTTTTTCGCGGTGAAGAAAAGTCAAGAACGGGGGCGAAAACATTTTTTCTTTTTCTCTTGAGGGACACAGAGAGCTTTGTGGGAGTAGAGGGGAGAGGAAGAGTTGTCACGCTTTCTTCTCCTTCTCATCCTTGAAGTTGAGGCGCTGACATGAAGCTCCTTCTCTTTGGTGTCGAAAGACCAGAAATCGGCTCGAATTCAATTGGGCCGTCTTCAAAATGCATCTTGTCTGCTGTCTGAAACGCCTTGTCCTTCACTTCTCCTTTCGAAAACATTCTTGCTTACTTATTCTTTGAAGAAAACTCGAAAGAAATCACACTTCGGAGAAAACGCCAAAACGTGTAAACTAGGTGAGAATGTGTTTCTTTGTGACGAGAGAGGGAACTTGATGTTTGCTGGCAGAGAGATGGAAGTCGAAAGCTGGAAAGAGAAGGTGCTCGACCGTGCTTCCGTGTTGGTCTGCGAGGGAATTTTGGTGGAAGGCGAGAGTGGGTGGTCCAAGCGACGTGATACAACTGCCTAAAAAAGCTGCAGAGATGAATTTTTATAGCCGGATTCTACGGAAAAGTAGTCGCACTCAAAAAGCTTTAAACTTGAGGAATCCTTGAAACTGACATGCTTTAGAACAATCTGAAAACGCTTCAAGATTAGTATTCTTCCTATTTATTCCAATGCGCGTGAAAAACGTCACCCTTAATGTGTTGTGCTTGAAACCGACAAATGTGATAACCTCCCTCGACCTCTACCAAAGCAACTTCCTCCCTCCCAGCTGCACATAAAATTGGATTGTCTGAAACACTCTCAAAAAAGCACATTTCCTTGTTTTTCTCACCCAGATCCATTTTGCAGCTCCAACCGATGTTCGCCGAGTTGAAGAGATCAGCGGACTGGGGCGACGTCGTGGAATTCCAGGTAAAGGCCGCATCCTCACCTCCCTCTCTCAAATCCTATTTCCGCCTTTATCCCACACCTTCTCCCTCTTCACTTCTTCGTCATTCAAGTTGTGGGCGTCCTGGGGAGGCTATAAATAGTCTCAATCACGTCGGGACGTGCCAACTTTATCCCCCCGCCTCGAATCGTCCTCTTCACCCCTCGAGGGTCTGGTCAACTAACGACGCACCGGATATTATGTCTCGTGGTCTCGCTAGTGACGAAAGAGCTCGCGAACACAATATTTTCTTCCCTTGGTCAAAGTCCTATCCCCCCCCCCCCCTCCTCTTTTCTCATGAAACCTCGGGTTTCGTCTAAGCGGCTTTCGTGGCCTTTTCGAAGTCATCGTTGAAGAACGAAATCGAATCGTTACGGCTCGTCTAGCCAACAAATTGAACACGCTCTCAAGCATATAGGAGGGGAGAGGCGAATGAAAGATCAAAGTCGGTCACACAAATAACACAAAACAACTTTCAGGGCAACGAGTCGCCACGCATGCGGGCATTCCGCGGTCTTCGAGGCAAACGCGCTCCCTTCCCCGGCCTCAAGGGCTTGCGAGGAAAGCGACGCTTTGACTATTGAGGTCTGTTACCGTAACCGGAGGAGAGTAAGAATTTAGATTCACATTTCCTGCCCAACACTACCCCCAGTCCACGAAACTCGTCTTGAAGGCGAGGATTGTGAGAAGAAAGAGAGAAGAAGACTGTCTAGCGCGTGACAACCACCTCCCCTTATCCTGCTCCTCCATACTCGGTGTATCCACGAGAGAGATCCTTCCTTGTCTGCCTTATGCGAGGCCAATATCCCTGAGAGCCCCCAAGATGAAGCTCCTTGTGTGTCCCTGTTCTGTCTATGTTCTGTCCTCCTCCTCCTCACACTTCGAGTTCCAACTTCTCCCCTGTCCTCAGAGAGTCGCATCATTTGTGAACTTGAAGAGAGAAAGAGAGAATAAAGCTTCGGCTTCGTTGGAGGTGGAATTGGTGAAATAGACGCCTGCCCAAAATCGTCGAACAAGATGCAGCCGATGATATACTAGAATTCTGAAACATCTTGGGGATTTCGACAAGCTTCAACTTTGGTGGATGATGGCTGGAAACTAAAGATGACACGTGATCCTCTGACACAATCAGATGAAAGACAAAAACTTTTACTTTGTCTTGAAAGTGAAACACAGACTCCAGCAGTACTCAAATGAGATTTCTGAAACTACTTTCAAGCTTCGATTCGGTCAATGTTGAGAACGGGAGCTGCAAAGAAGAATCAGATGAAGAAGACAAACTGTTTCATTCTATGAAGGTGAAACACATAGATCTACAGAACAAGAGAATCCTCAGCACTGGATTGGATAGTCAGAAAAGGTCTCAAGGGTCATCACTGAAACTCACTGTAATGTTAGGTCCATGGCTCTGGACTCCTCCCGAAAGACCGCGAATCCGTGCAGGATGGCAGACAGACTGACATGGTTCTCCTGCAACTCTTCGACGAAGCAGCATCGAGTCGTGCTTCCAGGCTGACATTCTAGGGACCCCCAAGCCCCGTTGAACTTCCGTTCGAGTTCAAACCTTCGACGGAAATGAGTCTGGCATTTTGTTGACCAAAGGACAAGTTAGCCTTTACAGGAGAGAGTTATGAGAGAGAATGAAGAGCTACATAGAAGAAGAAGCTCGTTTTTGGATATTTTGCCACAAATCACGTCATGTCTGTGTGCCTTGGAGTCTCGCCCATTTCATCGCTTACGTGTCTCCTGGTTGGAGTCAGACACGCTTCGAGGACTACACTAAAGGGCAGAAAAACTTTGACTCATGAACTTTGAATGTTCGTGGTAGATCGAGAGGTTTCACGCTTGACGTAACTTCATTCAGAAGGTCAAACGGACACTTAGAGAGTGGCTCAAAAGAACAATTAGAGAGTGGCTCTCTTCCCTGAACAATTATCCAACTTTCCGATCTGATAAGTCGCGAGGTTTACCGCATAGGCGCCGCGTCAACTGGGCGCTGCTGTGAAAGTTTTTTCATGTTGTGTTTTTCTTCGTGTTCTCTTGTTTTCTCTTGTTTCCTGGCATTCTGTTGATTTCTCTGCTTACATAACTTTTCAGTGTTGACCAAGGATGGTGGCAAGGCTGCATTCCGGCAGCAAGCGCCGGCCGCCTCCTCAAAGAGACAACAAGAAGCGTCTCAGCGGTCGCACGCAGTTCTTGAGGGACGACAAGAACCTCAACAAAGATGCCAAGAAGGATGGCAAGAAACGTGGACCCAAGGTCGCCGGTCAAGAGGAAATCAGCCGTGACACTAGCTCCAAGGACCCGATTCTGCTAAGGTTTGCCTTCTTCGAATTCGTTTGGAAGTCAAATTTTTCTTTAGATCGCGCGTCTTCATTGGCAACATCACGAAGGCGCTGCCCACTCGTGAAAGTCTCATCGTTTTGTTCAGACCGTTTGGAGCGATTCTTGCTCTTTCCTCTTTGAAGGTAAGCGATGCACTTTTTCGCGATTGTCGTGTTTAGGGCTATGCTTTCATTCAGTACGCGAATCCAGTTGAAGCGGATCGGGCTTGTGAAGCGCTGAATAATACGTACTGGCGAGGCTGCATGATCGGTGAGCTTTTGTAGGTGACTGATCCTGTTACTTCCAGATGTTCACCTGGCTGTCGAAGGACCAAAGTTTCCTCGGGGGTAAGTTGAACTTTTTCTTTCGCCGAAGACATTCTGAAATCTTCTTTTTTTCTCAGAAAAGGAACGAATGAAGACGAGCCGCCGGTTGTGCCCAGCGCCAAGAGAGTTCACTTCGAGGAGGTCTTGCCCGTGCCCGCCGAATTGCGCCAGGTTTGCCCATTGCCGACTCTCGATAGTTTCATCCTTCAGGCAGCTGCAGCTGCTCAAGAGACGATCGCTGTACAGAAGATGATGAACACGACGAAGAGGGAGCCAAGCTTGGCGGACTTGAAAGCGGCTTCCCTCCCTACAGGTATTAGCTTGTCTGTTTTGTATTCGTGCTCTTGAAGATATGGCGGACACGTTCGTCTGCGGGAATTGTCGCTACGTCACCTGTGATTTGGCCGAGTTTCGTGAACATCGCGTCAGTGGATGTCTGGGATTCAAATTGCCTCGTTCGTTTTCATTGCTGACTTGCTAATCTTCATCAGATGAACCGCCGGTCTTGAAATGCGCCTCGTGTCCTGACACGTTCACGTCCTCATGGAAGCTCATCAAACACCTGACGAAGCATCACCGAATGAACCTTTACGAACCAGAGGTTTTCTTTTCTGCGTCAAAACGAGAATTTCAAAGGGAAAGGGCAAGCGAGAGAAGCACAGTCATGAGAAGGACAAGGACAAAAAGGAGAAGAAACGAAGGAACGACGAGAAAGATCGTGAGATGGAGATCGACAACAACTTCGTAACAAACGAGACGAATGAGAATATGAATATGTGAGTGTTTTCTACAACATTTCAAGGGTTTTTAGCGCCGATGATGCCTACTGCGAATCAATCGAAGCGTCTGACGTTATCCAGCGGCAGCCTCCTGTACAATTGTTGATGCACAATGAGTTGGAGAGGGTATTTCTCTTTGAGTGGCAACTGGTAATGAACAGGTGCCTCGAGTTCGAGAGGAGATACGAGAGAAGCGAAGTGTGGACCGAGAGAAGAATGTCAAGGAGCGAGATGGAGCCGCGGCTGCCTACCCTGGACCATTCGAGCCGATCATCCGGCAGCGTTCCGAAGCACGATCGACAGTTCGCAACGAGTCGACCAGGGTATTTTAACTTTTAACTGAAGTCTGACCGCTTTTCATATGATTAGGGTTCTCGAGGCAGAGATGAAAGTCGAGAGAAGCGCGGTACCGATAGAGGAAGAAACGACAAGGAAAGAGATCGACACAAGGTACTTCTTTTTGATTTGATCTTCAAGCACGAATAGAGTTCTCGTGACCGAGATGAAAGACCAGAGAAACGAAGTGTGGACCAAGAGAAGAACGTCAAGGAACGAAAGAGTGAGTCGAGGAGCAGCAAAAGTCGAGTCTGGGCTCTGTGAGTTTCAAGCCTTAGTATGAAGCTCGTTTTAGTGACGCGGTGAACAATACGTTGACCGAGGCGCGCAAGGCTTACCGACCGCAACCTCGCCTTCACGAGTCGGAGCAGGTTTGGAGTAGTTTCCTGTGTACGTCTGAACATATTTTAGCGTTCTCGAAACCAAGAAGACAAGCCGGAGGAGCGAAATGACGGGGACGAATGCGACTTGAGAGAGAAGCGAAACCGTCGTTCTTCGGCTGCGAGTCGTTACTGGGCTGAGCAGGCCGAGATCCTCGAGCAGCTTCCTAAGTCGAGTCCGAAGATCCGCGATGAAAAGGAGAAGGTTGTTGAAGATATTTTCGAAAATGAATAGTGTAGCGTCATCGAGATGATTGC
The DNA here is from genome assembly GCA_034700245.1 of Poikilolaimus oxycercus. Lineage (NCBI taxonomy): Eukaryota > Metazoa > Nematoda > Chromadorea > Rhabditida > Rhabditidae > Poikilolaimus > Poikilolaimus oxycercus. The sequence continues at coordinate 17,899 of JAQIXL010000715.1, read as the reverse complement.
AATGATCAGTTGGAGAAGCAAAATGATGATCGCGAACAGGACGAGATTGAGGAAGAAGTTGATCCAATCGAGTCGCTGAAGGATTTCAACAACAATTGGGAACCGTTAGTTTCAGTCACAGTTCACCTTAGTGATATTCAGTGTGGTTTCTTCCGTGCCGAACTCGACTGAAGTAGACAACGATTTCCACGAAGACCTTGAGTCGCCACCAGTGTCTGCATCGGAAGAGGCTTGTTTCTTTGTCTTTTAGGTCAATTAATTCAGGGTCTTCGTGATCAAGGGGATGAGCAAGAGGAGCGAAGTCTTGACGTTGAAGAGCCGGTCGTGATCGAGAAGATGGATTCTGCTGAGTGGATTGATGTTGACGAGGGAGATTTCGAGGAGTAAGCATGCCGTCTTTTTCAATTCTTTCAGCCTGAACTCTACGCGATCCGAGTCAGACGAGATTCTCAATGGCATCCAGGAGAAGCCCGAGGAACCGTCTGTAACGCCTCAGGACGTCGAGGTTTTTATTTTGCTTTGAAGTCTAAGCTTGATATTGGATTGTCAGGATGTAGAAGAGCCAAGCGACTGTGGCGAGGAGGAAATTGACGAGAGGACGGACGATGCCGAGTCGATGAAGGAGATGGAAGACGGGGATGAAGAACCGGCACAGTAAGTCTCTCTTTTCACTTTGAATTACAGTTTCCTTTCAGAGTTGTGGCGGCGAAGTCGGGCGATGCATCAGCCGTCGTTTCTCGTGCAAACTCGGCCGAGACGTTCAACGTCGTGCAGCCATCGACTGAGGTGGAGCAGATGGATTTCACTCTGGACGAGGACTTTGGTGACTTCGACTAGCTGTTCAGGATCTCTGCGGTTCCGGGAAAGCTGTTCGTCTTTTGTTTGATCTCATCGTTTAATGTGTGTATTCTAATTGTTATGCCTTTGTGGATGGCTGTGTTTTAGACTTCCTTTCCTTATTCAATCAGAGTTTATGGTTTTCTCTTTCGACACTAATAAAGGATAATGTGGGCTTCAGATCGAGTTGAAATTGACGACGCGAGATTGTATGTGGGCGACGTTTCGGGGTTCAGGTCGGGTCGACCACGTCATGCTTCCTTGCTTCTCAACGCCGTGCCTGACGTCGCTCGGACTCTCCACCACCAGAAGTTCTTTCACTTCAATGCATCGGCATCATTTTTTTTCGCCTTTCGATATTTTCATTCTCGATAGGGTCCGTCGCCCTCCAAGGGCTTCTAGAATAACAAAACAGAAACAAGAATACCCGATGCGAGCAAAATTAATCGTCAGTTAGATCAATGACTTCCTTCGCTTCTTCCTCGTACCACTTCTCCGATGTGCTGACGCGTCTTGGTGGAGCTGCGGAGGCGGCGGGGGCCATGTCGCCGAAAAGCTGCGCTTGAAGCTCCTCGAACGACATCTCTGTCACATCTACAAGATACATAAACTAGGTTGAGGGAAATTCCACAAACCTTTTGTAGACTTCGCCTGAGAAGTCGAAGGAGGCGGCTTGGGCATCCTTCTCACGGGCTCGTTAAGCCACGTCACTTCGAGATTGACGCTGGGAACGTCGCCTTTCTCCTTCTCGGCGACGCAGAGACGGTCGAACTCCTCGTTGCTGGTAGACGCTGTCGGCGTCTCGTACTCGATGATGCACATCCGTCGACCCTTCTTGCCGGGAGTAATCGGCGACTGCACGTGAATTCGACCGAACTGAAGATAATGTCTTTGAACGAACGAGGAACACAAACCTTTTCGAAGAGCGTCTTGATGTGGGCGTCGTCATAGGAGCTCGCGAAGGCGTCTTCTTCCTTCCATCGAACCTTCAGCTGCGGCGGTGGACCGTCTTCGTCTCCTGGCTCGATGATCTTCACGTCGCCATTCGCTTCACGTGCTTCAGCCTCTGAAACGCAATGTTTCGAAGTATGTTTCACTGAGAAATAATAGCGCGCAGGAAAAGGATTCGAATAATCATTTTGTCCTATGGCGAAGATGTATTCAACAAAAAAAAACCCACCTTTCATCTCGTTAATACGCTGTCGAAGTCGCTGCTGCTGTTTCTCGTACTCCTCGTTGGCCTCGCGCTCGATACGCTTCCGCATCTCCTCGATTTCGGCGCGCACCTGAGCCTCCTAAAATCTCGGCATTATTTTCTGCACAACAGTAAAAACAGACGAATCGTGTGAAAACACCGACATGTCGTCCGCGATCCCACGAGCTCGTGGTCGCCGGCTGCCGCGGTCCTTCTTCGAAGTTCTTCTCACGCTTTCGGAGGTTCTCCATGTGCCTAAAACGTTGAAGTTCTTGAAGAATTAAAGCAGCGGACCTTTTTCGCTCGGTGTCGGCCTTGGCCATACGCTCGTTGTGAGCCTTCTCGCGCGCCTCATAGCGGTGGCGGTCGGCATCGAAGTCGGAGCGCTTCTCCTTGTCGAAGAGCAACTCGAAGGCTTCCTTTGCCAAAATGAACTTCGCCTTGGCTAAAGACGGAAATATCAAAGAAAAGAAGGATGAGATAAACCTTGTTCTTGGTCCTTTTGATGCTTGTCCGGATGCCACTTCAGGCATTGCTTCTTGTACGCCTTCTGGATGTCCTTCTCGGAGCAGCCGCGCTCCAACTCCAGCACGACGTATGGGTCGAAGGCCGGCTTCCGCGGCGCCATCTTATAGCCACTGCAATGAAAAGAATATAAGAAAGCCTCGTAGCAGAACGCGAGACAGCGCGTTTCATAGCTAAAGACAAAGGAACCTAGTTGAAATGAAGCGAAAAAGTCAAGGAGAAACACGACATATCAATGCGAAAGCAGGCTATGGAAGACTACGGGTCAATGAAACACATATGTAAGCTTTCTAGAAATAAAAGCAGAAAGAAATGAAGCAATTGCCAACGAAAATCTTCGTTGAGGACCGACTGCGAAATTCGAAGTGACAATCGACAGTCGCGTACCGAGGAGCCACGGAGTGTGAATTGTCGTCAGTGTGAAATCCTTCTTTTTCAGGCTGCCATCTCTCCGAGACCTCGAATTCACAATAGAGGTTTACACAGAAATTCGCTAAAAATTGAGGGCTTTCTGAAATGTGCATCGATGGAGGGATCTGTGGAGAATTCTTATAGATGCAGGCCTAATCAGTTTGAAAGCGAAACGTCGACTTTCGCATGTGAGAAGTGATTCTATCTCTTGAAGGCCGGAACCATGATGTTGGTCAGCTGCTGAATCTTATTTCTTCTCAAGGTTTGAAAATTTCAATCCTTTAAGTTCTTCTTTGGCATCTGCCAATTTTCATTCTCCTCCTGTCCCTTGGCCCATCTATGTTTCGTCTCTTCAATAAAAAGAAGTCATTTATCAGCACAACATTAGCAATTCGAGAAAAATACTCGGGACTAGTCACAAAGTGTTCGGCCGAAGAAAGAAAGAAGAAGAAGAAGAATCTCTCTCATGGTTGTTTAGCTCTTAGACCATAATTCTCAGATTTCTCCTCCTTCCGACCTGGAGAAGAAATAGCAATAGCCGACATTTTCAAAAAAAGAAGATATAACTGCAGTTTTCACACACTTTTCACGGAGAAGCTCTCAAACCTTAGTCAAGGGTATCACATTGAATGGGAAAAGGGGCAGGGAGAGCAGGAATAAATTCGATAGAAAAACTCATCTCAATAAAGTGAAAGTCGTACTAAAAAAAGGAAAAAAAGAGAGAAAAAAGGCGACAGATGGGAAAGAGGGGGAGCGCTTGTACTACCGACATACAAGTGCCTTCGAAGAAAGAAGCAGAATGGGATAAGTTTCAGTCCAGCCCCGGCAGATGCACAGCACTGGCGTGGGGAGTGTGAGCGGGCGTGGTGTCGAGGCTCGTGCAGCAGAGTTCGCACTCGTCGATGAGCTGGAGGAGTTCGGAGGCTGTTGGACCCTGAAGGCGAAAGTTTTCTTTTCTTGAGTGTTCATACCTGTAGAGCAGCCACGAGGCCTCGAGTACCAAGAAGAGCCACAGCAGCGGCGGCGTTTGAGGCCTTCGCGTCCACCTGAAGCTTATTTGAAAGACTCTCAGTCTCAAACCTGAGTACTAGTGGTGACGGTGGAGGTGCCCGGCAACTCACGAGTTGCACCGGTTACAGCACCTGACGCTACTCTTGCCTAAAATGAATTCCTTTTGTAAGAACCATGACTAATCACAAGGAATAATTGCGAAAATAATTCATGCCTATGAAAGTCTTGACACTGAAACATACTTGATATTGATCAAGGGCCGTCGTCAGATCCCACATCTGAACGCTGCCCGACGCCGTGCCCGTGAAGAGGAATCTGAGGAGTTTTTAGCTTCTCTCGGGCTTCTCACCTTCTCGGCCTCGAGCCCATTCTGTTGCTTCCCTCGCATTCGTGAACAGCAAAGGCTGTGATCGCTGAGCCGTCGACTGATCGAATTGTGCAAAGCCTGAAAAGATTTCTCAAATTGATGATGAAGAGACTTTACGAACCTGTCTCCATTGCTAGCGAGTCTTACGAAGACTTGATTTGTGTCGGGAACAATCCTCTGGACGAAGACTTGCTCGCCGTCTTGCTCTCCGAATGGACCTGAAGAGTCAGAGAAGTTGAAACTTATTCAGACCGGGATCATTCCCATCGGGATGCATGGCGTCGTCGGCGGAGTCGAGAGTGAGCACCTTGAAGGAAGCGAGCGACGTGCTGCCCGGCTGAGTCGAGATCATTCCTCGGAAACGAGTCACACCCCAGGAGCGGACGTGGTTGTATTCGGCGCAAACTGAAGCGAAAACAATTAACGAGCGAAGTCCACGATCTTCGAATTAGGTGGAAACTAATCCACGGACAGAGGTTTATCAGAGGTCTTGAGGTCTTGAGGAACGAGTGGATCGCAGCTGTCTAGTAGTAAGCTGTGCATTAGTTCCTCTTGGTACTAATTTGAAACACGCTTGAATTACTTGTAAATGTTCGAAGAATGAATTCTCGCTTGGAGGACTACTGCCATGTCAAATTGTTTGTGACCATAGACTTCTCAGGAAACTCATCGATGACTAACCACTGATGAGATGATTTGTCGTGAGGGCCACCTTAGTGACAGGCGCCGTGTGCACGGTGTAGGTCTGGAAGAGTTGGGGACCGTGGCCGACCGTCTCCGGGTGCTGGACAATCACTCTCACTGCACCAGAGGACGTTCCATAGGCGATCTCGATCCAGTTACCACACAAATCTGCAGATTTTTTCTCTTTTTGAGAAGACTGAAGACTCACTCGTCTTCGGTGTCAAGTAGACCGAGATGGCTGTTATGGCATCGGCATTCGGGTCTCGATACAGCTCCGTGATCAACAAGTCGTTATCCTGAAATGGAATTGTTAAATTACCGTAATCCTCACCTTCATCCGAAGAGGGAACTTCTGCATATCGATGTAGTACATGGAGCCGTTGGTGCAGCCGAGGAGCAGCGAGGAACCGGCCGTGTCATAGCACGAAATGGCAACGACGTCTGTAATTGAACAGATAAACAATAAATAAAAGAGTAAACAAACCTTGAACTTGCCAGTTTTGGGTCATGGAGTGCCAGATGCCGACCTTGCCCGTCTTGCTAAGAGCGACTAATTGAGAGCCGATGAAGAACAAGTTGTCCACTGGTAGGGTCAATGAGAAGACTCCTGAAGCGAATTTCATGATGAGGAAGAGGTTACTGTACCGATCTTCCTCTGGTTGTCTCCATCGGCGATGCTCCACAAGTGAATCGAGCCATCAGCGAGGGCAGCGGCGAGGACCTGAAGCTTGTCTTTTTGTACGTGCATTTTGAATTGGAAGACGTTTCAAGAGTTTCACGAATGTTTCAGAAAATGGTTCTTCTGCTATGTAGACGGCTATAGAAACAAATCTTCATCACTAACCTTATCACCTCCTTGAGGACCGAACTTAGTATTGAGGGCGACGTGACGAACAGGAGAGACGAGGCGCGGCGAGATGCACACCGTCTGCCAGCCAACTGATTCCTTCATTCTGCAAGAAAGTTGCTGAATTTTTATGAAGATGACGCTGCAATAGTGGAAATTTTTTTCAGTGGATACGTAGATAGTGCCAACGTCATTGTGATGCAACAATCAAAGAGTGTTCTGACTGAAACACATACCGATACACGCAGACGTAGTAAGTGTAAGCAACGGCGACCGAATTGTGATGAGCTCGAATAGTTCGAACTCGCATCGCTTCTGGTCCTGAAGAAGGTTTGACTTGTCTTCAAAGTGTCTCGAACCTCCTTCTCCGGGTCTGCTCTCAGCCGTGGTTCCCAAGCGATTTCCACGCATCAACTCGCTTAGTTCGTTGCGGATCTGAAGAGGATGAAATATTTGAGTGAGCTTACGTATTTGGTCAACTCCTGTTGGCTTCGCTTCTGGTTTGCTGGAAGGAGAGGCCCGCCTAGTCGAGGACTGTTGTAGCCGCTCTGTAAAAGAACTTTGTTCGGGATCTCATAAAAAAGAGCTATGTTGTATGATGCAGTTAGATACAATATTTTGACAGTGACAAACAGAACGCATCAAGTGCAAAAAGAACTCAAGAAAAGTTGCAATCTCATTGAAACCAAGCTAAAGAAAATATTGTAAAATCTGACCATATCGCCACTGCCGGTTCTGTGATGTCCTGGCAGACGATGTTTCGCCGTCGTCGATGCTGGACCCGACCAAGTGGCCGGGTAGTCACCGAAGCTCATCGGAGCCCTTCTTGCTTTTGGTCCGAATCCTTTCTTCTCTGACGACCAGTCGTCTGCAACGAGCGGAATTTTATTGTGAATGTTTACATCCCATGTCTTACACACGCATTGGTCTCGGAAATCAGTTCGACTAAAAGGCTATCAAGTGCAACGTATTTGGTTTTTGTACGTTAAGGAGCGAGTTCTTACCATGTGCAGACGACGAAGTGGGTGCATCGGCCTCGGGACTCCCGGATTGTCTGTGCGAGAGGGAAGAAGACGCGGAGCTTTCAGTTTCACATGATGAGTCAGCAATAGAGGAACTCTGAAAAGCGACGATTTCTGAGGACCACTGCCAGTGTAAAAGTTTACTTTGATAAGACACACACCTGAAACTTGGACTTCGGCGCAACGACCGGCTCATCGACCGTCGCAGCATCAAAATTGGGAAGTTGAGGAGGCGGAATGAGAGCGTGGAAGAGAACATCACCACATGAAGACACTTCCAATTCCTGAAAAGTTTTCTTTGTTTCAAGGGACTGGAGAATAAGACAGAGAGGAGCTGTTGCAATTCGGGAACGTCGTCGCCATTGGGTGGATATTTTTGACCAGAGAGTGAAAAGTTGTTCATGTTTCAAGCCTTTCTGATAGACAGGGTCGGCTATCAACAGGCAGTGATGGACGAATTGCTTGCCTCGTGGAAATATCAATATTTTAAAGTTCTCAAAGCATTCCTTTGTTTCAAAATTTAGGTAAATCACACAAAGCAGCGGTGTGCTTATTGCTCAGGTTTAGCAGAGTGTTTCAGCAGAGAAAACCGAAAATTGCTCGTGTTTCAAACCGTGCCAATAATTCAAGAGTGATTATCAGTGGCAGTGAGACGACACTCGCCTTGATCAACGCTTGCAACATTTCCTCACCTCACAGAGGGTGAGTCTTCGAATGAGCGGGACGAGACCGTAGAAGAGCGCTTCGTGTTTGAGCGATTGCATACTCACGCTCCTGAAATCACTTTACTTGTTCACACGACTGTTTCTCTGAAGTTTCGATGTTGACAAAAAAAAGAGCAAAAGACGAGCGAGAAGGCACTCACGCCAAGTCGACTTGTTTTGTCCTCAAATAATTGAGAATGACACGGAAGATCTCCGGGTCGCGGTCGATGAAGATCTGAAGAAGAACGAGGTCTTTGTGTTTGGGAGAGACTCACCGCTCCTGAGTCATCGCGAACTGTTGGAATCCGACCACTTAATAAACTGAAATCGATGGGATGAGTTTCGATTTGGGAGTGAGAGGGGAGAGTCTTTGCACCAGTGTTCCACTCCCGAAAATCTCTTCTAGTTTTCAAAAACGTCTGTTTCTTCGGCACAATGAATTGCACAGGGCATACTTGAGCGAATTTCGAAGTCGTTGATTGAACACGAAGAGATGAACCATGTGAAGAAGGAATGGGATAACTTTTGGTTTGGTAGTAAAGGGACTTTGTGTCATTAATGGCGAATTATTTTCCTTTAGCTTTCAGAAAGGTGTGTTTCATGAGCACGACTATTCGTAAAGGACGTGTTTTGTGGAATCGTGTCGACATGTTGTTTAGTTGAAGAAGCGCGAACCAAGTAAAGAAGGAGTCGGGGATCCAGGTGAGGGTGTGACGAGAGGTGGCGAAGCGATGCCCGCCCACGTTCAAATTGACGATCTGCTCGCCGCCACCAGCGACTGGCGCCCCGTTGAAGCCGCCACCCGCCACACTCATTCGACCCGGTGGCGCCGATGCCTCGGGCTGCTGCAGGGAGCTACGCCTGAAAAGTGAAGAGATTGACTCGAGCCAAGTTTCAAATGAAAACCATCAGGCAAAGGAAGTGAATTGAGACAATTGATACCATCGACAAAAGGGCTCTTTCTTCTAACAATAGCTTCCTCATAACAAAAACGCTCTATGAATCAGGTTTACATCAGCCTTTTGACTAATCCAGCGAAGACAGACAAAAGTGGTCTCAGTAAAGTTTTACGAGAAGACATTCTCCGGTCTCAAAATGAACGGAGTTCAACGCCTGTCGTCTCCCTCCGCGTCTCCGAGGAAGCGGGGAGACCACCAAACACCCAATGAATCACTCGCAGCAGAGCCCCGGCAGAGCTGTGGCAATGGAAAAGAAAGACTGCCATGTGGAAGGCGGCACTCAGCGAGGTGAGTGTGGCCTCCGTGGCGGTGACTGACTGCCCAAAGTGAAACATACTCACACCGGGGGTCCCCCCACCTCTCGGCGGTTTACCCTCTTAGACCCCTCCTCATCGTCCCAGTCAACCAACAAACACGGACTCTCGTCGCGGTGGTGCGTCGAAAGGAGGAACGCGAGCGCGCGCGCGTTTTTCTGAATTTTTGCGCGCGCGCACTGGAACGAGTTCGCCTCTCTCCGAATTTCTCCCCAGTCGTCTCTCCTGTCAATGACGTGAGAGTGTGGAGGGAGGATCTCTCCTTCATCGCGATTTTCGCGTCGAGACCAGCGCGAGAAGAGAGGAAAAAGTCTGAAGGAACGTACCCGGAATAAGTGATTTTTCGCATTTTTCCTCAGAATAGAGGAGAAGAACTGCGAAAACTTCAGAGAACTGGACGTTTAGAAGCGAATTTGAGTCAGGTGATAGGCCCGGAGTGCAGGTTCGCAAATGCTGAGTTCGATGGGTGAGAAGGGACCAGAAAAGGTTGGGGACCGGTATCGGCTAGCGCCTCGTCCTCCTCTCTTCGTCTTCTTCTTCGGGTTTGGAAAAGGTTTGATAGCCGCACTCTCCGGGGAGGGGGGGTTAGATGTGCTGCTTGGCACGTTTGAAACGTATCGTCAACGGGTTGACTGGGTGCACCGAGAGGGTGGGGCCGGGAGATGGAAGAAGGAAGAAGGAGTCCGAGGGTCGCGCCCGGGACACAAGTCGAATGATTCGATGATATGGCGTTTGGAAGGAGCGGCACGTTGTTGCTTTCTTCAACCCCCCCCCCCTTCTGTGTTGTCGCTTGCCTCGCTCTCTGTCTGCCGTCTTTTCTTCTTCTCCTTCAGAGAAAGCGCGTGAAGAAGAAGGGAGAAACGATAACATGAAACACATCAACGACGGGGCCCTGTTGAGTCATTCGGTAACCCTCCGCCTGTCTCATGAGACCCCCTCCTCCCTCCATTGTTGCCATGAAGCATGTTCGAGAATTCGAGAGCTTTCAAGATTTTCTTCATTTGAACAGTGTACTGGGTGAAGTCCCTCAAGTCCCAGAGCTCGTTAACTTCAGCGCTACCAAGAACTCGAGCAGATTGAAGAGAGTCCAAGAAGCATGGAAAGTGTTTCAAATGAAGAAGGCAATCTAAAGTTGAAATGGCGAAAGGACATCAAAAGAAGCCAAACCATCACGATGATCGACATCGTTATTCGCGGGAAAGAAGCGGTCCATAGACATCAGACAGGGTCCATTCAGCCAGGAAAGGCAAGAGAGAGAAGCAAGGCGAGATGTCAACAGCCTGATCCCATTGCTCCCAGAAAGGAGCCAGACGCTAGAGTGAAGGTATATAAAGCCGGGAGAGGGAGAGAGAAGCTATAGATGGATTATACGACGTGCACAAGGCCCCGAGATTTACTACGCGACGGCGCCTGTTTTGAGCACGATGTTGATGGTGAAATGTGTTTCGGTGCACGGAGACTAGGAGAGAACAAGATTGGTGAGCGCTAGCTTGGGAAAGAAGACATCCTTATGAATGAACAACAATTCGTTTCAGAAGCTGTGAAATCTAAAGCGCATTGCCACGGCGAATTCGAAGAAGGACCAAAACATCTCCGCAATTGGAAATCTTTTCAATTCGCAGTGTGTTTCACGAATCCGAAATCTGGTTACTCGTGTTTATGCAATGTTTTTACAATGTCATTCAGTTGGGTTTGAAAAAAACGGAATGCTTCACAGACGGAAAGCGCTCGTTCTAAAAACTCACGAGAAGTTCTCGACAAAACTCTATGTTTCGCACATAGTTGGAATAAGGAACGTCAAGACTTTACTGTTAGTGTTTCACCGTAGAGGCTCTTGAGAAAAACAAAACAAGTAAGGAATGAAAGGGTGTAAATTCCACAGTCAAACAACATCCAGAGCCTCGCCACGTCCTCACGTGGACCCGTCGACCTCCCTCACTGGCCGGTCACCCCTGACGACCCTCGGTCGTTGCGCATTTCCGTCTCTAACTCTTTAGTTCTCACTTCTTTCTTTCTCGGAAAAACTCTGGTTCAAATCCTCAAGCTTCCTTCAGACTTTCGAAGAAGGTCGAAATTCGATTTGAACAAACAGGCCTTCTTGTCAATCGAAGAAATTAGTCCTGAAGAGGCTTCCCAGGAGACCTTCAATCAGGGCTTCTCCCTTATCCCTCAAAGCTCTCTGTGGATGGATTTCTAGCGAACTGAGTGAACATCTTTCGATCTCTTTCGTTATTCTTACTCTCAGACTTGAGAACTCTGGGTGTACTCTTGAGAGCACAGGTTTCGCAATCGCACGCCATTCCATAATTGCATGAAACGGGACACTTGCCCTCGAGACATTTTTGCATCTGCCGCTGTTCAGGTGGAATGAGAGCTGAAGGGTTGCGAAAGAGGGAGAACCTACATGTTGACGTTCCTAGACGGAACGAACTTTCACCGTCTCTACTTGGTCTACTCAAGAATGCTCCTAGGAGACAGAATCAACATTGGCACATACAATCTGGAAGAAAACCAGACGTGAAACCTATTCAAAAAGTTCCCTTTGCTTCAAAACCCTGTCATACATGTAGACAGTGTCTAAAAGATTCTCTAATCTTCATCTTCACAACCAGAAACTAATTCCATGAAAAGATCAAAAAAGACACCTGTGCGTCATGGAGGTGGAGGACTCTCCTCGAGGTCACAGAGAGTAGCAGCGTTGACTGAGGGAATCTCGACGGGGCGAGGCGCTAGAGCCAGACGCCGCGGCGAAGCCCCGGGATACGGACTCCCTCGACCCTCGAGAGAGAGAGAAAGATATCACTGCGGCTCAAAGACCTCGGTCGCCCTCACCCGGGGGCCGCTCTCTCTCTCCTCTAAGGTAATTACGAAAGCCGGCGGGGCTAGGTTTCTACGTGCACGAGCACCTAACCGAATAGCCCCTCGATGGGGAAGGAGGGACACTGCCAGGCAAGGCGTGCATTCGAGAGAGGTGGCCGTGAGAGAGAGAACTGACGTCGAGAGGTGGATTACCTTTTCAGGCAGAGAGTTATTCCGAGGAGTGGTGACAAAGATGAAAGGAAAGCTTATTGAATCTACGAGGATATCTCCCGTTCGTCCAAGGTCGTGAACAAATGAAATGAAAAAGTCTCTGCTACAGCATGTGCCCGAAACCTAAATGCTTAGCTCAACTAACCCTACCGTGAAGCACCCGGATTATACAATAGATAGATGCTGCTTGACTCAAGACATTACTTTTTTGCTGAAACCAATGCAGTTCTCATTCACAATCCCTAAGAGTCTGCCGACTCAATTCTGTCTTTCCCACTCATCCAGCTTCAGTAACGAGAGTCAAAGATATTAGAAGCGCCGTTTCACAAAAGACATTACTTCCTTGTTGAAACACTCTCATTCACAATTCTACACGAAGCTTGATTCAACTATTCCGAACAAGGACGCAAAGAAAACAGATGATGAACACAGTTTCTCTCATAGAATGTACTCGAAACCAACATAAATGATCGCATGAACTAAAATATCATCGGCGGATGTCTCATTTGAGATGTTGACGGACTAAAACTATTGCTTCGTGGCCGAAACTAATGCCAATGCTATCCTCATTCTCAGTTCTCAAGAGTCTCGTTCAACCCTCTCAGGGCTCCATTAATCCTTGAAGAACTCACTACCGTCATCTATGCCCATCACGAAAACGCGTGAAAATAGCCAAAGAAGCGCATAAAAGAAGGCGAAAGCGTCGTCACCAGCTAGCTTCTTTGAAAGGAAGAGGAAGACCGGCCCGATCAATGTCTGAGCCCGTCGGTGTTCCCCCTTCCCCCACCTCAACAAGGCGAAATCACGCGAGAATCGGGGTCTTCGCTCTCGATGACAATGGAGGGCGAAGAAGAGGAAGACGAGACGCCTACGCAACCACTCTCCAATAGTGACATCATTCTCTCTTTTTCACTACAAATGTTATCCTCAAAGGTCGACTCGATAAGTCTAATTCAAGTCCATTCAACAAATCTCCCTCTGGAACTTCAACAAAACCGCGGCTCAATCGTCAACGTCATATAACCAATAACAACCAAAAGGAAAGAACAACATTCAGTTGGCAACTTCGACTCCTTTCCCCTAACAACCAGCAAGTTCAGAAAGGCTTTCGTCTGGGTTTTGGAACCCATTCGACTGCTGGTCGCATCGAAGACGAAAAAGAAATGACGTGATCAAATAAAGGTCTTTATCTTTCTCTTCTTCTCCCTCACGGTTTCCCGTGCTCTTCTCGCCCAACACCACACTTTCACAGAAGAGAGAGACACACGGAAACACGTTCGATAACCGGCAAATCGAGGCATCGTGATCGGAGGAGCCAAAAGTGATGATGAGCACACGATTGAAGAGAGAGAGAGAAAAATGATCAAGTACAGAAGACATCAATCTTGTTTTGGAGAGCCACAGAACAAAAAAAGAAATCCTCTCAAGAACAAGCCGACACAAGAAGGTGAACAACAACTGATGAATGAATTGATGTTTTTGGCAAAGGAACCGCGATACACAGAACCGTATAGCGATGCAAGAGCGAGAGTATCTAATAGCAGCGACAAGAAGACCGAGATTTCAAAGAAAAAGCAAAGCGAATGATTCAGCGGGTTTCCGAAGGACGAATTCAGACCTCAGGCTTCTTCCCAGGCGAAGGCGACTTCTTCTCCGGGCTTTGGCTTGTCGAGCGCTTGTGCTTCTTCGCCGAGTTACCCGCCGAGTCCGTGCTCGTCTCGAGCGCCGTGGCCACATCTCCCTCCTCCATCTTCTTGCTATCATCTTCGACTTGCTCCTCCACCTTCTTCTCCTCCTCGCCTTGCTCCATCTTCTGCTCTTCTTCAGGCTTCTTCTCATGCTTCTTAGCTTCATCGGTCTCCGCTTGCTGGCTCGAGGAAGCTTCCGAGCTCTTCTTCTGAAACACAGAGAATGGGTAATTCAAGAGAAAATACCAGATAGAACTTGAGAAGTCCGTCAAAGTAGTGCGAGTAGACCTGCTGATCCACTTTCAAGAAGGTGCAGAGAATAACTCGATCGATCTTAAGACAAAGTCGGATTTCAAATGCACAAACCTTCTCAGCGTATTTCTCCTTTTCGAGAATGTTTTTGAGGAGGACGATGACCTGATGAGCGGCCACGTCATTCGGGTAGCCGTAGATTCCCGTCGAAATGCAAGGAAAAGCCTGAGACATATTAAAGATTAAAAAAGTGTAACAAACAATGGTACGAAGTTCATGGTCAAAGAGAAGACCGAGGCAGCTCTCGTAACAGGCATTAAGTTCGTATTTCTCATCATCCGAGGGCCGCGCCCGACGGCAGATCGGTCCAACCGTATGGTAGATCTCTGAAAACCAGAATTGCGACTCAATGTCTGAAATGAAAACTTACTTTGCACCCATCGAATGTCATAGGCATTGGTGGCCTTGGCATCGCCGGTGTCACAGCCATTCAGCTGCCGACACTCTCGAAGAAGCTCTCGACCAGCGGCACGGTGAATCGCCCCATCCACGCCTCCTCCTGAGACCAACATTGAAGGGCGTAACGAGAGAAACCTCCGAGAAGAGAAGAATTGGCGGCATTGACGATCGCATCGACGTGCAACTTGGTTATGTCTCCGTCGAAGGTCGAGATGCGATTGAAGAGGCGTTCGGCCTCGACAGGCAGCTTCGAGAAATCCACTTGGCTCTGATGCTGATCTAAAAAAAAGTCGTTATTTTTAAGAACGCTTTTCTCTCCAAACTAATAGAAATAAAACTAACGCTTGAGCGTCTGAAGAAGAGTGGGCAGTTCTGCCCATTTGGTGACGAAGTCGGGGATCTTGGGCATTCCGTCGTCCTCGGACTTCTGCGTCTCGTTGAGCTCTGGATCCTCGCCCTCCTTCTTCGGCTCTTCTCCTTTCTCCTCGGCCTGACTGTCCGTCTGAGTCTTGTCCAAGTCCGTCTTCTCTCCTCCGTTCAAGTTTCCCTTCTTCTTGTCCTCCTCGTTCGAACCGTCGCCACCGCCCTCGACAGCAGTCTTGACGTCTTCGCCCTTGTCCTTGGCGGGTGCCTCCTGACTGTTCGAGATCTCCTGGTTGTTCACTGTCTCTTGACTGTCCGGCACGATATCGTCGCTATCGTTCAACGACTTTTCCTCAACGACGGCGGCCTTCGACTGCAAACAAATCGGTAAAGCTTTCTCGTAAAATTAATCGTAATCAATGAGCGAATCCGCGGAGAAAAATGTGGGACTAAACTGGAAGCAAAACTAATTGCAGAAAACTAATCGCCTGTCTACAGCAAAGGGATGCCTAGTGCCAAGGGAAGCACATTGTTTTGACAAAGAAAGAAACAACGGAACCTTCTCGGGAGAAGTGGCGGGTTTCTCGCTCGAATCGTGCTTCGGCGCAATCGCCTCAACTGGCGGCTCAGCAGCGTCTCCGCCCGGCATCAGAAAACTGAAATGTGAGAGATTTCTCTATGTTACACATGAAAGGAAAAGATCGCGCTCTAGATCAAGACAGGCGAAAGCGATACTTTGGAAGGCAGCGAAAGAAAGCGAACATGCGAAGAAGGGCTCACGCGCAGCAGCAGCACATGCACGGATTCCGTGGATGCTGACCGAGAAGTCAGAGCACAAGCGAAGGCTCTTCCCTGAAATAAACACACTCGAAGCATGCAGCAAGCAAAAATGGTGAGAATTGCGAAATTCACTGCGATTTCGAAGCAAAAAGATGCAGAAGTTAAATGCTACAGTTAAGGAAACAAAGCCGAAGTGCAGCTGGCGTTGAGTTAGAAAACACGAATCTAACAGAAAGTAATGAGAAACTGGAAGAAAGTAAAGCAAAGAGCACCGAAAAGCGACCGAAAACCGCGACACTACACGAAATGACCAAAAAGATTCAGCGAGATAGAAAGACGCCAGCAAACACCCAAAGAGCGCAAAGCGTGGCTGTCTTTGCGTACAACTTTCCTCAAGAGCTTCGGGTTTATGGATCGACGCAATACTTGAATTGTGGATTTGTTGGGGCTTTATCTGTCTACTCTAGTTGATCAAAAGGTTAATCTACGAGCATTTGTGCTTACTCTTCATTTTGCGAGAGGTGTCTGTAGGAATTCAACCGGCAGTGAGAGACCGGTCTATGTAGACCACTCCTCCAACTTCTTCACCAATGCTTTATTACAGTGGGAGAGCTTTTCGGGGAGGCCTTGGACTTGCTGTCTTCTTCAGCGCGAGTACTCCTTGTTGAGGGCGCGGCCGATGAGCAGGCGACGAATCTGAAGGCCTTCTCCTAAAAGTAGACTAAGACCTCGGAGGTGCCGGCGCCGATTTCGTAGACCTTCGCGTCGCGCATAAAGCGGCCCACCGGGTAGTCGTTCGTGTAGCCGTTGCCACCGTGGATCTGTTTGTTTTGTCTTTTTTCCCTTTGGCTCACCTGAATAGCGTCGAGGCAGACCTGCGTGGCGTTCTCGGCTGCGTAGAGAATGACGGCCGCGCAGTCCTGAAACCTCTTCTTGAAGTGGGCAGGAAGAGGACCTTGGGCGAGATGTGGCCCTGATCGGCGGCCCTGACGACGCTGTAGATGTAGGCGCGCGTCGAGTTCAGCTTCGTGTACATGTCCGCCATCTTGCCTTGGAGCAACTAGAAATTCATTTCCCCCCTTTGCTCTTGTGCACCTGGAAAGTGCCGATCTTCTGCCCGAAAGCTTCTCGCTGGTGGGCGTAGTCGAAGGCGGCGTCGCAAGCCGCTTGCATGAGTCTGAATCCTCCCTGTCTTCCCTCGTTTCTATTCCAACCCGAGGGCGGCGGCCGAGAAGACGGCTCGCTCGATGTCGAGGCCCTTCATGAGGACGTAGACGCCCTTGTTCAGCTCGCCCACGACGTTCTCCTCGGGCACCTCGCAGTCCTCGAAGACCAGCTCACCCGTCGGCGAGCCGCGCATGCCCAGCTTGTCGAGTTTGCGCGCCACGCCAAAGCCCTTAAACTTCTAAACTTTTTGTTGTTTACGTTGTTGACTAGTAAACAACCTTCTCGACGATGAAGGGCGTGATGCCGTGCTGGTGCTTCTTCATGTCCGTCTTCGCATAGACGAAGAGCGTGTCCGCCACCGGCCCGTTCGTGATCCAGAGCTTCGAGCCATTGAGGATGTATCTGAAGGGGCAGGTTGTTTATTCCTTGTTGACACCCCGACCGGTCTCCCTTCTTGTCGGCGCGGAGTTTCATGTTCACGACGTCGGAGCCGGCGCCCGGCTCGCTCATCGCCAAAGAGCCGAAGTGCTCGCCCGAGCACAGCTGTTTATTCCTTGTTTACTCTGTTGTTGACTCTTGTTTACCTTTGGCAGGTACTTGGCCTTCTGGGCCTGGTTGGCGTGGAGGACGATTTGGTTGACGGCGAGCTGCGAGTGACAGGCGTACGAGACGCCCATGGAACCCGAGGCCCGCGAGAGCTCCAGGAGCTCATAGGTTTCAGCCTCGTCTCAGCCCTCTCAACCTCGATAGCGAGGGCGTGAGCGGTGTAGGTAAGACCGGTGCCGCCATACTCCGTCGGTGCCGTGATTCCTAGTAGCCCTTGATCGCCGAGCTTCTTCCAGAACTCCTGAAATGGCCTTTTTTCACACAAGACATGAAAATTTATTCTGGGACAGTGTCTCGATCCGACTACGGACCCTCATCTGGGGCCAGTTGTCGTCGCGGTCGATCTTCGCTGCATGCGGCGTCAGCTCCTTCTCACAGAAGTCGCGGATCGACTTCCGGAGCTGTAGCCTCGACGTTACAGTAACCCGGCTTCTCCACCTCGATCTGCTCGTCGGTGAGGCCGAAGAGACGGTCGTTGATGGTCGGCGAGGCGGAGGCCGAGCGGGAGGCGAGGGAGAAGGAGGCCGTCCGCGCGGCTTGCAGGAGTCGTCCACGGCACAGAAGCGACATCTCTGCGAGGCTGAGGTGAGGAGGAGAGGAAAGCTTGCCAGGAGGAGGAGGTGAAGAGTGACGAGTCGGGAAGGCGCTGCTGCTGCGACTGATGGGGAGCTGATGCAG
>JAQIXL010000714.1:0-25949 GCA_034700245.1 Poikilolaimus oxycercus | reverse complement strand
GCTACATTTGCTGTTTCAGCACTCGAAGAAAGCTCTGAAGGCGCTATCGAAGATGCATCGCCTCATCAAATGCGAATATCTTGGCGGGAGAAGACATTCCATGAGGAACAAGTGTGACTCGTTACGTTGGAAAGGTTCAGTTCTGCCTCCATCCACAGTTCTTATGAAGAGGGTTTCCTTAGCGGGTTGTGGGACAACTGCATTGCAGTTTGTGCTTGTCTTCAAGATTGCAATCTTATTGCCTCTTCATTATGTTTCATGTCGACGTATTATCCTTTATATCTAAGAAAATGAAAGGCGATTTGTGACAATATTTCATTTTTGACTTTTCTCGAACAGGTTCATACTGTTCGGGCTGAAACTTAACACACATATACAGTTTTTTATTGCAGATTTTTTGATACCAAACATGCCCGGGTAAACTTGAAAAAAGTTCAGAAAGTCAAAAATTAATTTTATTTTTCTTATTTTTAAGCTGAATTTTTCGTAACAGGCGCAATTTTTGGCCACAATTTGACTTACCAATACAGTTTTTACGGCCTAATAACTGTACCACTTCTTTGAGAGACAAAACTAGCCGTTAGACAACCGGGCGAACCGCTTTGTCTCATAACAGAGCTTGAAGGAAAGAAGCCTTAGGCAGACCGAGGGAGTCGTTAGGAGACCGAGCAAGCCGTTGAGGCTGTTAGCACAGCTTGAAGGGAAGAAGCCTTAGGCAGACCGAGGGAGTCGTTAGAAGACCGAGGGAGTCGTTAGGAGACCGAGCAAACCGTTGAGGCTGTTGGCAAAGTTTGAAGGAAAGAAGCCTTAGACTGACAGAGGGAGTCGTTAGGAGACCGAACAAGCCTAGGAAAGCTTGCAGGGAAGAAGCCCCGTTGAGACTGTTAGCAACACTTAAAGGAAAGAATCAGGCAGACCGAGCGAATCGTTGGGACAGAGCAAGCCGCCTTTGTTGTTGAAGAGCATGGCAGGAGGATGTTCTGTTAGGCATTTTGAAGTTAGAGCCTATTGTCCCTTTCAAAAGAGTTGTGAAAGAGGTTGTTAGCAACTTTAGGCTGTTGGCAGACAGATTGTTTTGTGTCAAAGCGCTTGTTTTTGCAATAAAGAGTTTGACGAGAGTTAGAATTCGAACCAAAGCCTTTTAGGCAATTATTCGGAAAAATTTTTCGATCCATTTGCCACTATTTGCCCTTTAACCTTTAGAAACCTTTAGTACTTTTAGTAAATTTGGCTAGTTATTTTAAGAGATTAAAAATCTTTCTTCACGTTGAGGAATAAAACTGGAACCAGAACTTAAGCTGATGCCTGGAAGACGGTCTGAAATCAAGCTGGTGTGCGGCCTGAACGGTCAAAGAGATTTTTTCGTTGCTAAAAAGATTCAGACGCCGCACATCTGATTCGTCATTCAGCTCAACCCTCCTCTCCCAGAATGCGGTCGACCGCCATATTTGTCATGGTACATCCGCTAATTTCGCCGGCAAATTGTCCAACAAGCGTCTCCTTGGCTCTTTTTGTCTTGTTTCAGTAAAAACGCTTGCAATATTTCGCCAAATTCACCTACGTTCGGGGCTCGAGACTCACGGCCGAGTCAAACACACTGTTTCACTTTTGCCGGTCCTTACTGGCGAGATGTTCCCATAGTAATCCATCTGTTCTGTGCCCCGAATCTTTCTTGCTTGAAATCGAATGTGATGGGATCGAGTTGCTCGAGGAAATCGGTGCCGAGGACAGTGACTTCGTGTCCACCGACACCGACCTCTCTGTCGGTCTCGTCTTGAAGGAAGTCAAAGATGTCAAACAGCGGCGCCATCTTGGTCTGTTTGGACTGCCGCTGCCGTCTGTGTAGCCTGTATTGATAATGTCAAGCAAAATCAACTCGTTAGCACTTCTGACCAGGTCAGACTAGCGCCACTTTATATCAAATCTTGATCTGCGATGACCAAGACTCAGACGATGTCTCTTCTCACTCTTAAAGACCAAGTCCTCGGCCTTGTTCTTCAACTTCTTCCTCCACGAGAGTTATGCCGAATGGAACAAACTTCTCGACGCCTTGCTTTTCTTGTTGATTTTCTCGCTGATCGAGTACGTCGTCCCTTGTGGTGGAATGGGCTTGTCATTCTCATTTTGCCTTCTTCTGGCTTGGAACTTGAGTTTCTCGGACCTGCTGATCCAAACAACGAAACTATTCGACCATCAGCTCGAGCACGAAAGCAACTACCAAGTCATAATCCTAGGAGATATTGGGATGAACAGCATCGAACAGTCGCAGCTCGAAGGTTGAATACTGACGAGAGCCTCGTGCCTCCGCCAAAATATCCCATCGACAGTTTTATCATTGATGACGTGAACTGGCCGAATCATCGGCTTATTCGCAAATTCTTTTATAGAATTCCCTTCACCAATTTTACGGTTCGGTAAGAGAACTCTCAAGGCAATTGCGTTTTCAGTGGAGCATGTGACGAGAACTTTCGGATGATTGAGCAACTGTTTGTCGAGTTTCCGCTTCCAACGGGTTTGCTTTTTATGCAGCCTCTTCAACTTGTTGACAACGGCTACCGGTTGGACGAGAATGCCTTTTTCACTCTCATTTCAAACGTTCATCATTCTCTCAAGAAACTTTTCGTGGAAACCGTGGCCAACGTTGGCATTCGATTGCTAGAATCGAACGTCGACTGAAGCCCAAATGCTGGATGTTTAACATCAAACTCGAGTACAGCTTGGGAGTGGCGGAAAATCAGCAAATGGTTGCCCATTTTCTGACTGAAGGTCTTGGCGGTCGGCTGGACGTGCTGTCACGTGATACAAACCCGCAGTCGCTCCAGGAGTTCGAACACTGGTAAAACTTGTTTAGGAGAAACTCCTCCACTTATTAGGCTATCGGACGAAACGTTTGCGTACTGGAGACGAAGCGAAAAAAACTATTTTAATCTCGAATTCTTTGTCTTCCGACTTAGTGGTAGCGTGTCGCACAATACTCGACTTGCCTATATGCGAAGCTTCCACAACTCGGCTTTTAATGTCGAATGAATTTTGAGAGAGTTTTCTTTTGAACCACTGCGCCTTCCATGTCCCCCTCTCTGAAGCGTTTCTCTCTTTTTCGTAGCCAACCGATTCAATCACCTCATTAATCAACCTGTCCAATTTGTTCCATGGGTCTGGATAGCAATATCAGATTTTTGTCGATTGCTTGCCAATATGATCGGAAAACGTGATATCGTTGCTTGTTTTGTATTGCAAAATATCGTCTCTTTCGCAATTGCTGGGGCTGTTGGACGACGGGGAGCATTGGGCGCTGGGAAACTCGGCTGGCTAACTATAGTTTTTTTTTCTTTATTCTTCACTCTCTTTTTCTACACATAAAGCGAATTCACTTCGCCTGAAAGAGTTCCTCGTCGTAATAAAACAGCTGGAGTATCCACCCGTCGATCGTGTATTCGTATTGGTACATATTTTTGATGACTCGCAGCCAAACGTGACTTTTTGGTTTCGAATTTTAGTCCTGAAACGCCTCGAGAGAAATTGCTAGGGACAAATTTTTCCTTTAATTAATTCGAATAAGATCGGAAATACTTGCGGGAGGCGAACCCGTGGCGACTACGACGCAAAGAGCAACACATTCTTCTCGTTCAACGGACTGAATCGATACATCAAGGTAACGCAGCATTCAGACAATTTGGCTTACCTGATTGATGCTGTTTGTTCTTTACTCACTTTCTCTAGCACTTCCCGGTTCAACTACGGGGCTGGTTCAGGGGCGCCCATATAAGCGAGCCGTCTCTCGAGTCTCGGCGTGGCGGTCAGGAGTCGAGAGGTCACCATTATGAGGATCTCGGCGGGCACGGACTGGCAATGCGGAGTACGGCTGCGCAAGATTCCTCTAGGTAAAACTTGACCAGCATTTTTTGCACAATTTGACACCGACTTTTTAAAAGCAATGTTTTTTACTCGCGACACAGCTGAACACACTGTCAGTTGTGGTAAAATAAAACCGCATGGCAACCCGCGCAGCCCCTGTTAAATAGCTTCCCCTTGTGAAATTTCTGCGCGGCAATTGCTGCTCTCAATCAACTGTGCACAACCGCTTGCTGCGCATTTTCAATTTCGTAAATTCTCTGTATAAAGGCCGCA
Organism: Poikilolaimus oxycercus; assembly: GCA_034700245.1. Taxonomy (NCBI): domain Eukaryota; kingdom Metazoa; phylum Nematoda; class Chromadorea; order Rhabditida; family Rhabditidae; genus Poikilolaimus; species Poikilolaimus oxycercus. The sequence continues at coordinate 21,821 of JAQIXL010000714.1, read as the reverse complement.
TAGACTAATTTGCCTCTTTTAGCTCTTCCGTAAATGAGGAGCTTCTCATCGCCTCGTGGACAGGCAGCCTGCAATGAAACTCATCATAATTATAACGTTCCTGGAATCATCTTCGAGTAGGAAATGTTGAAAGGTGCGTCCACAATATGAAATTGTGATGACTACAAAAAACGTTGTGAGTATCGATCACATTTGTGAGGTTTTTCGATCAAACTAGTGGATAATTTCAGATTCATGCCACATCTCCCAGTCGCCTCGCGTCTTCAAGTGGAGCTGGTGAAGAGAAGCTGGCACATGATGCCCTTTCGTCACGCATCGACGTATACCCGATTGACGCTAATTCCACGGGACTCCGCGACGACTTTCCTAAAATGATATCCTACTCAACGGCACGAAAGAGTCACGAAGAGGTCTGTCTCTTTCCCACTCCACGAATAAGCAATCTCTGAAGAGTTTTACGAAGATGTGGCGAAGAAGTGCACGCTCTGGATTTACGCGACATTTTCATCAAACTGGAGACCAGGTTGGATGCACTCGCAGCTGATTCATGTTCAGGACGAGCAGAATGCCTGCTAAATTTATAAATAAATGTCATACACCTCCAAACCTTGGTCCTGTACGGCATCGATGTGTCACGACAGTCTCTACGCCCTCTTCAGGCTATCACCACCAATCTGCCGATCTTAGCAGTTGGAGACGCGTTCTCAAGCGTAAGCACGATTCTTCTTAACTAAACGTTCTTGCATTTCAGAGATCCTCAGATCAAAGCCTGATCGACCTCGTCCAGGCTTGTCCTCAAATGGAAAGCCTCCTCATCTACCCGTGGCTCGACACTCGGCCAAGTGATGCGTTTCTTTCGGCAATTCTGACGACGACACTTCAACGCATCAGAGCATGTGCGTAAGTGCTTGAGGTCAAACCCTCCAACGTCCATCACAGAACGATATCGAAGGACTTCTAAACGACGTAGACAGTTTCCACATCTGCTAGTACTGGATTTGGTGTGGGAGAACGACCCAAGAACTCCTGTGACTTCAACCTCGACTTCCTTCCCGACGTTGCGCCCAAGTGAGTACTGTGGAACGTGGACGTGGCCTTTTAGTTTGGAACGTCTCCGACTAGTTAATTCTTGAAGGATCACCTTTTCATTACAACGACCCTTGTGTGCTATTTAAGTTCGACCGAATAAAGATTATACTATAGATTCCCTTCTATAAATGCAGTTAAACAAATTGTCGATTGGAAACAACAAGAACTTCATCTTGCTGCGCAAACAAGCAAGACGGGGAGCAGCGTTTATTGAAAGAAAAAGCCCAAAATGTTCGAAACACAAAAGCCTCAGACTCATCAGACGCAAAATGACTCCGAATAATTTGAATGAGCTCGGAAACGCTAACACGAGGCGAACCCGTAGCGACTACGAGGCAAACATTAACATATTCACTGCCTGATGTTGATTCTTCAACGGTGTTGCGGCTCTCAATAAGCCCGCACCCGAATTTTCGGTCTCCTCTTACTGCTAAGAAGAAGAATTTTTGGAAAGCCCAGAAACTCTGGGCCAATCGAACACTGAAACAGTCTTATCGTTAGTACGGGTCCCCACTGCCAGAAGCTAAAGATGTCGACGACATGCTTTTCAGTTGGTTCGTCTCAAAGTTTTTTGTTAAAACAACAATCAGGTGCTGACTGAAGAAGAATTTATTAGCTCAAGGAACCCGTAGAACACGGAGCAAAGAATATTGGCAATGCGTAAGGCTATGGGATGGATGGAAGAACTCTGAAAGACTTTCACAACTTCGGAGAACATCGGAATTCACTATTGCACAATGTTTTCAATCAAATGAAAAACTAACAAAACCAACGATTTCTATGGTGTTTCAGGACGTTCTTTACAATAACAAAGCGGTCTGAGGGGTCCACTCTGGACGCAATGAGCATCATTTCCGTACTTATTGATTCGAGAGAAGCCTCGAACTGGATGAGTGAGTGGCGATGTTCCATTCCTCCCCGATCGCCTCAAATAAGTCTGAATTTTGTTGTTTTTAGAAATTTCGAAAGTAAACAGACCGTAAAAAGCCCGTTGCCTGGCTCGGTTCGCACTGTGATTTCATAAATTCGATCTTTGTGCGATGGATCGAGCTGCCACACTTTTTCAACCTGTTCTGGATAAGTTTCTAATTTGTTTCAAACCTTTGACAGTTGAAGAGGGGCACAAACATGGGTAGTTTCATGCTCCGAAGAAAGCTTGTGATTGATCCTGTCAACGACGAACTGACCAAGAAGTTGAGGATCTTCGGAAGCACTAAAAATGTTTTGTCTATATAAATGAAACGAACCTCAAATTGGTTCTTTCATAGTCGCAGAGGCAGTATTCCACAGGCAGTGGGATATTCTTGCAGGTGCGGGGCTCTTGGAAATTATGCTCACGAAAGACAGAACGTCCATTGACGGTTGCGGACTTTCGTTCTTGGAGCAGCGAGAAGTTGGCCTGAAAAAGATGAATTAACCAAGTTGAAGCTTACCGAAAGAACATCAAGAAGTGTAGCGTGAACATCAAATGTGGTCAACAGTTTGTTGCGATTCTCTCTAAATCCAATTTGCCTTGACTTTGGATGCGTTTCGTCTTACTCTAAATTCTCATGAAGCTTTGGAAATCTGTTTCTTTCGCGGAGCGCCTTTGGTAAGGTCAAGATGAACATCGGGTTGTCTGCTTCAAAGGCTCCGTTACGAGTTTCTAAGTGCTGAAAAGATTGTTTTGTTTTTTGAATTTTTTTTCTAACCTTTCCAAATCGCAATCCATGATCAGCCAAGAAGAACACAAACGCATTATCGAGCTAAAAATGTTTTTTTCTTCAAAGATTTTTGAAACTGACTTTTTCGTGGTTCCGCCGGAAGAAAATTTCAAAATGTTCATCGGCGTGAAAAAGGTTGTCAGGGTCATCATGGGCCAAGTAAGCAGCCCAGATGGCACCAAATTTCGGAATTCCTGCAGAAAATACCGTATTTCATGACAAGATGACTTTTTCGTCGTACCTTCGTACGAATTGACAAACTTCTCCATGTAGTCGAGCAAGTGAAGATGAGGCTCATAGCAGTTGCGTGGGCCCATTGTCATCTGAGAATGTTTTTCTACAATGTTTTGGGTTAAAAAGATTTACTTTCAGTCGCCAGTCGATGCTTGAGGTTTGATCGAGTCGCAGTTGAAAAGGTCTGAAAGATGTCGCAAAAAATCAAACGAACCTCATGTAATGGGACACGGGTTGACGCTCGAATCCAGCGCAGAACGGATAGTTGAAGACACCGACAGGCCAGTCTTCGGCAAGCATTGTCTTGTAGCCTGAAAGTTTTTTACTCACAAAGTTTGTCAGCCGAGCATCTTCGACAATATTTCAAAGAATCATCTTTGCTATTGTTCAAGATTCAAAACATACCCGCATTCTCAAAGTCGAATCCAATGAACCCCTTGTCATCGAGGAAATGCGAACAAGTCGCTTCGTATTGCCATTCCGGGACCAAATTCGTCATTCCAAAAAGTGAACGCTCGACAAAAACCGTCCTATTTCCTGAAAATCATATCCGATTCAACTGTAATTGATATGTTGCCCCAATTTTCAAAACGAATGTCTAGCTGTCCTTCTTTGGCCTCGCAAGAAAACTAACAATAAGAACTCACCAAAGAACATAGCGATACCATTCGGTCGACTATTGTCTCCAATCTTGTTGAGGTAGCGGAAATTGAGGGCTCCCATGTCGTTCTCAAGGAATTCCAGAGTCTTCGGAAGCGATCTAGGGGCTTCGAAGTGAAATTCACAATTTACCTCGTAGCTTGAGGCGCCGACACCGAGTCGATGAGAATGATGTACACATCTGGTTGAGTTTGGGTCGGTTTCGGCGGTTCTTGTTCATAATCCTGAAAGTCCACAAATCAATTCGTTCCTATGGTAGTCGGAATATAGAGTAAAATCAAATTTCCTCACAGTGTACAACGGCTCCGTGACATTCGCTTCATCGTTGGGCTTCACAGTCTTCTCAATGTTCTCGAAGATCTGAGTGTGAAGAAATCTCTCGACCACATGAACACCCGCCGAACATTCGGTCTCGACCACATCGCAGTCGGCGACTGTGCCAATCTCGGCATTTGTTCTGAAAGTTCTAGTTCGTATTTGTTTCAAAGGAAATATGTTTCCATGAAAGGAATTTGCTGAACAGTACGCACTGGACAGGTTCTCCAGAAATGAAATGACAATGAGAAATAACGATACGCTTCAACAAAATAGTTTCCCATAGATTCTTTAGCTAATTGCAATTTGGCCTCGTTATGAACGCACCTTTTCATTCTTCCATTCGCCGTCTCGGCCACCATTGTCCAGTTGCCATATTCGAAAGCCTTATCGCTCTTGTGGTAAAGACATCTGAAAATCGAATAAGTTTCCCTTCAGTATTGTTTGTCAAGCAAAATTATATTGTAGATGCGATCACAGAGAAGACTTGCCCCGCAACATTTTATTTTAGTTTTGTCGATAGCCTAGTGAGATGCTCGGTTTTGGCATAGTTTCGAGATGAACCCTCTTCATAATGTTTTGTTATGTTTCTCTGACAGCAAATGCCTTGCTTTATTCTCCCGCAACTGTTCTCCCTCTTTCTTCTCGAGCAAAAAAAATATTCTCACCGATAAAAGCATGAAAGTTGATGGACGGCCCTTCCTGTCTCGGTCAAACTCACCACTCCCTTCTCCAGCATCGTCATCGGCCGGAAATTCCTATTACAGCCTTTCAGTGGGTCCACATCGGTCTTCAGGAGTTCCATTATCTAAACTACGGTAATTAGGTTGATAGCGATTTTCACTGTGGGACTCACATCGGGATCCCAAGGATCAAGGTAGGGCAAAGGGCAAGTGTCAAAGACATCAAAGTCTTCCGCTTCTTTGACATGGTTTGAAGTTTCCGTTCCTGCATCTGAAAGTCATCGGCGTAGAAAAGAACGAACCTGAAGAAGGAAAGAGACTCTCAACGGTTTGGGTGAAGAGCATGTAGAGACCGGCGACAGCCGAAAGGACAAGCAGAGATTTCGGACCCATTTCTGTGCGTTTCACGGTTCTCTCATAATCATAGTCTTTCTGAAATCAGCTGATGATTGCAGAATGCTCGGCGGCGACGAAAACCAAGCGAGTTTTAACGGCTATGAATTAGAGAATCGTATTAAGAGCTAATTGCTTGCGTTTCTGACGTTTTTTCATTCACGAAACAGATTTGTTCAACGAAGAGATTCGAATGAGATTCAAGAAGCTTGGATCAAGCTATCAATGAAAAGCGATTGATCTTGGATTTGGCCGTATGCTAGATACAATATTTTTTGATCGAGACACACCAGGAATATTTCATCAACATCAAAAGCGGTCAGAGAAATTGTCACTGAAATAGCCAAGCAACATTTTGAGTCTTCAACCCTTCAAACATCTGACAGCACCTGATCCTTATGCACCTTGAAGGATGACCCAAACAACAAACACGAAAGGCGACAGAGGGGAAGAGGGAAGGAAGGCCGGACATTGTTATGAGCGCCAAGGCTAAGCGCCTCTCTTCCCTCTTCCCCCTCCTCTTCTCGTCCCCTGCGTGTCCGTCTGTGACCACTCGGCGTCTATTCAAAAGAAGACAGAGGGAAGAGGAGACGACAGGGTGCCCCTTCAGCCCCTGACAAGAGAGAAATGAGAGAGGGACAGAGGAGGAAGAAGAAGGATTCTTTGCCAGTTTTGAAAAGAGTTTCAATGCTAGAGGATCTGGACATTATAGCAACCGCCCAGATGGCAACAATGTGGGAAATCCTCGGCTGCTGTTTCATTTTCAAATCGAAACCTATAGAAAGGCAAAGTAACCGCGCGGAAAGGAGAAGGGTTTTATGGACTCAACGAGGCGGGACGCACGATCCTTCAAGGTCTTTTCCCGACGACGCCAATTGAGACGCCAATCTTGAGAGCCGTTTCCAATCGAGCAACAAGGACACAGACGGGGCAGAAATGTGGAAGAAGAGAAAAAGAAGAAAGCCACAAGATATTTACTGCGAGTCTGCTGCAAGAAGATTGACAAGTGATGGGCTCTCGAGGAGAAAGTTGCCTTCAGGGCACAAAGAACCAAACATTTTCTCAAAAGCTCAAAAGCGAGTTTCGCGCCCGGACCCAAATTTGAAATCTCCACTGAACATATGGCAAAGCTTCCAAAGACCAAGAAGAAGAAGAACAATGATTCATCCCCTCTCATCCCTCAACACAAGAGGGAACTCCCCCAGGCACGTGGCGACCAGCTGCCTCGTTGGCGTTTAGTTTATGTTGCCTGGGGGCAGCCGGAGTTCTCGAGAAGCAGCGCGAGCTGAGGAAGAAGAGAGGAGCTCGTGCCCTCCCTCTTCTCGGTCTTCAACGAGCGTAACATATGACACCCGAGGAGCTTGTTTTCTCCTTCAGCACAAAGTGGCATCATCTTCCCCGACTCGAGGACCTCGCCTGTTTTGAGGAGTCGAGGAGGGCGAATTTTGAGGAAAGTCAAGGTCGAGGATAGGGGAATGAATTTTTGTGCTCGGGAAGTTCGGCCCAATCAAGCAAGCCACAAGTTCCTAATAAGACAAGCATCCTGAAGCTTATTCGAAAGCGAATCTCTTTTGCTAAAATCCTTTCGCGCGTCCGGTTGAGATCAAGCTTTGTAGGCAATGAAGAAGAAAATTCGGTTGATAGTGCAATGAGCTTTGCTTTCCCAGCCCCATCGGATTGTGAAAAAAAATTAAGGAATTATAATGAGAAGACTTTGAAACGTATGTGCAAGAATCCTAAGAACCCGGTCGATTACCACAATAACTGCCCATAAAGCGCAAAGTGAATCCAAAGTGATGAAACCAACTCCATTTTCGGTCTTCCTCTCCGTCCAATGAAAGGCGTTCCCAAAGCCATTGAGTCTTCCCTTTCAAGCGAAACGCATGCCGCCTCTCCCAGGCGAACTCGCTCAGGGTCTCACGGGTCCGTCTGCACTGCGCGAGGAGGCCGGTTTGAAGCGTCTCCTCGGCGCCATACGAAATGACAAATGAGGAAGTTCAAAGGTGTAAAATCAACGAGAAGCGTGTCCTGTTCATCAAGACGATCAATGGAAGACGCTTCTGCAATTTGCAGACAGAAAACATCGAGACGGAGAAGGGGAAGCGCGCTCAAAAACGAAGAAGGGATAGACAATGGGATTTCGAAAGAAGAAGAAGAAGACGGAGAAGGGATAGACACGACGGATGTTCGAGAAGGAGACCGAGGAGGAATGGAGAGAGCGGGGGAGACGTACTGAAGACGACCCAAAAAGTGGCTCGTCGGCTCAACGCCGCGACCTCCTTCGGCCACCCCGCCGCCGCCTCGCCTCCAGGCCCCCCTCGCGCGAGAGGGGAGAGGGGAGAGGTCAAATCGTCGCAGTGGCAAAAAAATTGAATCAGCATTCTCACGTCGACCTCGGATTTTGATAGTTTTGATTTCGACAGATACTAAAAGACTTACTGATCTAGCTAATTGCTGCATCATTTCATAAGAAGTTGAAGCATTTCAAATACTCGCGATTCTTTCATCCAAACAGTACTTGAACGCGTACCCTGAGCTAATTGAGCATTTCATGAAACCAAATTCACACCAAGCAAATGAAGAATGGAAAGCTTTTCGCTATAAAACCTTGCCCCTGAACGAGAAGAGGAAGGAGGAGGAAGCCGCCAAGGTCGTGTCGGTGCGCGACAAACGCAATGAGGCGCGCTCGTGTGCGGGTTTTGAGGGCCGCGCGCGATGGAGGAGGACACAGGTGACGAATTTTTTGTCCATTTTGTTCTTCGGTTTTTTGAGATCGAGATTGGGTAGGCTCTTGAGTGCTCTGAAGTCCAACGATCATCTTGAAAGCTTTGCAGTACAATCAAGCCGCGAGAGATCAACCATACCATCCTTGCCTTGGGGATCATCAAGGCCCTACGCACTTCCGCTGGCCTTGGCGCGATTGTTGAAGAGGAGGTGGATTGTTACTTGCAGACCACAGGGTCATTTTCTCTTTCTACGAATTTCATGTCGGTTGCACAGTTCCCACTTGTGTTAGCAAAACGACTTTTCTGTGCTGATCAGAGGTGCCTGCCACATTTTATACATCCTTGAACCCTTAAGGACGGAGTTGGAAACCAATCACTCGCACCGTAGCGCGTCCGCATCGCATTGACAATCGGGCGCAAGAAGAACATCATCGAGCTTCTTCCATCCAGCCGTGTAGAGAAACTCGCGCATCTCGGGCTTTACTTCTAGCACGGTTTCGTACAGTGGAGTGCCAAGAAATTCATAGTAGGAAAGCCTTGACTGCGGAATGTAGTAATTGATGTATGGATCAAAATGCCTCCTGAAAGTCAGGAATAGATCTAAATCGACGTTTTCCTGCAATATTCTCACACCGCTTATGGTGTCGTTTCGAATGACAGCAGCAATGGTGCGTGCTAGGTTGAGTCGAGATGGGTTTCTGTGCAGCTCCGAAAGCAATATCTGAAGAGATACTTTTCCTGATTCTAGCCCCAATTCCTCAACCTCCTTGTAAAGCAGCGTTCGTGGTGTGAGAAGCGTAATAATGGTCAAATATGGCTGAAAACGTGAAATTGACTTTTCTGAAACCATCTCGAAGATGACAGAAGCACGTTCCAAAGTCTCTTCAGATGCACCGTTAAGGAATAGAGGGTACACGAAATGTGCCACAATCGCTTGCGGGAGACGGCTCTTGTACAGCTCGGTCTCGAGAAGCTGAAGCAATCCAGGCTTTGAGAAGTTGTCAAGTAAATAACTCACGATTCGGTTGAAGAGGGTCACGTTTGGAGCAACTCGAGAATAGTACTCAACAAAAGCTTGTTGAACAATCTCCGGACAATATTTCTAGATTTTCTTTCACGAAGAATTTTGCAAATGACTCACAAAGGTGGCACAGGGCGTTGCAGTGAGTATCAACAAGAAAAAGGAAAGAACCTCCTTCATTGCCTACAACCTAAGTGAAATCGAGGCGCAGTAGAAGGGCACTCCAGCCGCTCAGTGAGAGGTCACCTCAAATTATGATTGAAGGCCGTGCCACAACAAAAGCGAAAGGAGAGTGACACTTGGAAGAGGAAGAAAGACTCTTGCAATGACCACAGCGTTATGTTCTGTTGTATTTGCAGGATTTTCATACTTTTTGCAGAGTTCAGTCTTACTGTTGGCGTTTGTAGAAAAATCATTCTCTATAGCTAAATATATTAGCTGCACTTAGGTTTTCATCAATCCTCCAATGGAATACCACGAGTTTGATAAGCTTTGTCAAATTTACTACGCACGATCTGCGAATATCAGAAGCATGGAAAATCATCAATTTATTAGAGATTTTTCTTTACTAACACGCGCATTTTTTGATCGAACTATGATTTTGCATGAAAGCGCCGGATTGCAGAGGTGCTTCGCCAGACACTCGCCGACTTTTAAGTTTAAGTTTAAAAACGAGACCTCGTCAATCTTGTCAGAAGATGTTTGGATTGGAAAGTATGATGGCGCCTTTGATAACTGGCTGAAAGGACAACCGATTTATCGGAAGCCAACTTACAATTTAGGAATCTCGACGACTTGCACAAAGATGATACACCCAGTATCCGCAACAAAGCCACTTGCTGGTCGGTGGATAATTGACAACTGCACAAAGGTTATTGAAGTTTTAAATGCGGAAGAATTTTGAAGCAACTTTTTCAGAAGATTCGCCTGGGAGTATGTGCTTCTCGAATGTGAACAGAAGGATAGAAAATAAAATGACCTCGAATTTCTGACAGGCGATGAGTGAAGAGTCTCTCCAAACTCTCAATATTCCCGAGCGGGACGTCCCAGATCTTTCAACCGACATTCAGTGGGATAGAAAATGAATGTCCCGACCGGTCCTCTGATACAAAGAACCATCGAGACGTGTGCATTGTCTGTGTCTTCGTAGGGAAAACGCACGAACGCGCCACCTCAATGCGATCAGAAGGCCTATTTCTACCTGGATTCACGTTTAAAAGACGCGGGTCTACACTCGAAGCAGTGGCGATGCGCGTTCTCGGTCTTTTCCTCGTCTCGTTGACCCTCGTCGACGGATGTCTACGAACGATTCCTTTCGAGACTACTATTCTACCGACAAGACGAACAACGAGAACAACGAGGAGACGAACTTCGACGACAACCGTTACTCCACCTCCGACCTCAACTACCTCAACTACATCAACATCGACGACGACGTCCACGTCGACCAGCACCACCAGCACTACCACCACAACCACGACCACACCGGTGGTCTGCCCTGACGGCTGGAGTTGTATGACTTTCAATGGTGAAAGCAACTGCTATTTGGTTTGTTCTTGATAGCAATTGAGCTTCTTTTCAGCTCCTCAACGGCCCGCCCAACTCATGCGGCGTCCTCGAAGGCTGTGGAGAGTTCGTCGCCGGCTGTGATGAAGCGCAAACGGCGTGCGAGTCGCTGGGTTCAAACCTCGCATCAATTCACTCGAGCGATGAGAATGTTTTTGTTGCAAGTGGGTCTTTCCTTCTTTTTCTGAGTTTCAGATCTTGATGCTCCCTATATTGGCACCTATGATACTGCTCCGACTTACGAGCCGCATAGTGCGTACGGCGGCTACGTGTGGCATTTCGGAACATGCATTGGCCTCAAGACGGACATCGACATACCTGAGGGAGGACGAATTCCAGCAACGCTCTTCACGGACTGGTACAACCGAGACGGCACGGTGGTCGATTTCCAAAGTCCGGGCCTCTTCGACAATCTTGGAGCAACCATTCCACCCATGGTGCCGGTGCTTCAAGAGAACTGCATCCAGCTCGCTGCCGATCTTGGCACTTCATGGAACACGTTGAATTGTGGTCTGGTGAAACTTTCTATCTTGCTTCACTAGCATCCCATGCGACTAAGGAATATTACGTCGTTCTGTAGTCATTTCATATTCCTGGATAAGAAAGGCGCCCGTTAAAGGATCGATTCCACATTTAGAATGTTTTTTTTGCACGCAGGTTAGCACAAAAAACTCCAGAACTACTAACAAGAGGTACTAAAGGCCATGGGATCAAGTATGGAGGGGGGACTAACAGTAGCAGTGAAACGTCATCGTGGTTCTAAAGGTGAAGATCGTGCTTGCTAAGAAGCAAGCTACTATAGGCGTGAAAACAGAAGTCTCTTTGGGTAGGTCAAACTGGGTAGGTCAAAAATTTCACTCAAATTGGTGTAAAAAAGTTTTGTTTCCAGTGGTTGCTAAGTTTCTTCAGTCTTTCCTTGGGAGTGTTTGGTGTCATTCGAATCAGCATATTTTTCTTAATAAGTGTGCAAAGTTTCAGCCTGATCCGACTAAGGGTGTTCGAGAACTGAGCAAAACGTTACTTTGTCACAATGTCACAATGTCACAAAATAGAATGATTTATATATATATAAAGGATTGTAGTAGATTTAGAGGCTGGACGCAGATGTAGTCTCCCCACCAGGGAGATTATTCTGCTCTCGTTGACCCGCGACCTAAAACGGACCTGCCCTTACGAGCCCATTCGCCCCTTCTCGCGTCTCCTTCCGAAGCGATAAGCCTTGACGCCTCTTCTTAACTCGTGACAGCTGTTCATCGATTGGGTGCTCTTCAACGCTTGCATCTTTCACCAGGAGGACATCCCTCGCACATGACTAGTAAGAAACGGAAGAGATTATAGGACTTTTAGACGTGGACTTTGAAACAGACTTCGAGCTCGTAAAGAAACGAATAGGTAATGGTGGCTATGGAAAAGTCTCGCTGCACAGGTGAGTTGTTTTTCTGGACAAATGCATTGTGTTGCAAACGATTTAGAGAAAAGAAAACCGGCAAGCTGTATGCACTAAAATCGGTCATTGTGGACGAGGAAGAAGACGTAAAAACCGTCCTCAAAGAGGGACGATTCATTGGAAAAATTCCTAATAAGAATATTGTGGCATACCTACAATATTGCCGTAAAACGGTCTGTGGCTGTCTTGGAATATTTTAATTAGGGATTTAGCGATTTAATGGCGATATCGAAATCATTTTTCAAATGGAATACTGCGAACGCGGAACACTGTCAGAGTTTATGGTCAGTGGAAGTTTGCAAAACCATCGCTATCTTTTCGTCGTATTTGCGGATGGCTTGTTGAATGGTATACAGTATCTACATCACAAAGAGCTGATGCATCGTGACATAAAGCCTGTAAGCATGTTTTAGTAACGTCGGCATTTCGGTGTGTTGAGGACAATATTCTTTTGACCAAGGGATATGTGCCAAAACTAGGCGATTTCGGCTTCCTGACACACTCACGATTGCGATCAAAACCCTTGACCATCGGTGTTGGGACAGAAGTCTACATGGCACTGGAAATGCTGCGTGCCGCAGAAGAATACACCGCACAAACCGATATGTTCAGGTTCGATCAATTTGCTGTGCGTTAGACTCTTTGTCTTTCTAGTCTTGGAATAGTGATTTATCAAATGGCCTTGGCGTTGGACATTTCGGACGCCGAAAGGCAGAGTCAACTCATACAAAACTTTGGAAAGGCGAGTTCCAAATGGAATGACGCTTAGTGAACATTTTTAGGCTGTAAGGCGCTGGCTTTGGACCGAAAAGTACGTCTTTCCGGTTGAATTTGGAAAAACCCTTGACAAGAACGTTGCCAGCACCTTGAAAGAAATGATTTTGTCCATGGTTGATGATAATTCTTTGAATCAAGCAACGGCCACTCAAATCTTGGCATCGCCGAAACTGCAGATCGTTTGAAGTGACACGCAGCATATCGCGAACGTTTTTAGAACATTTCAACGACATCGACGTATGTACGCTAATCGTTGACATTGAGACTCGATACGAAAGCGAAAGAGAAAATGAGGATGTGATATTTCGCTGGAAAGCGCGCTTGGACGTGGTCACTGACGTGCATCATCACGAGAAATTTATGAAGCATTCTATCGTGTTTATCCATGCATTTCTGAACGAACGAACCGACGGCTTTCGGCCTTTCTTATTCCCGTCCTAAGGCGATTTTTACTGCTTGGAACAATTGAAGAAGTTTCGGGCACTCTTGAAAGACTCGCTGAGCTTCATAAATTCGGCGGAAGTTCATGGAAACCGAAGAAGTGGATTCGCATCACTCGGCAAGCATTCGCCCGTTTTGCCCTGTCGAAATCAGTGAGACTCGACGTAGTGGGAAGGTTAATTCAAGAGACCAAAGAATCAAAAGCGACACGAGTGCACCTGAAGAGCCTGCTTGCAAATAATCACTTTTGGGCCCATGGCATGCATGAAACGAACGCTGGCAACGTGGCAGTTGATGAAGAGAGGCGCATTATTTCGAGAAAGCTCGCCGAATGTTACGCTTTAGAGGCTCGCCAAGCAGTCGCCAAGCTAGACTTAGCAAGCGCTATAGACTTCTGGAAGAAGGCCATTGGAAATCCTGAAATAGGGATTTCACGGAGCGAGTTACAAGCACTCTATAAAGCCTTCGAAATGAAGAATAAGGGAAGGAGAATACAAAGACTGGCACGAAGAGCAATCGCGTTGATGGATTTCTTGATCGTGAGAAATTCGACAAAGCCAACTCTTGTGGAGCTGATTGAATGGCAATGGCGATATGAAACCATCATTACGGAAGGTCGTCTAGATGACTTGATACAAAACTACTTACACAAGGCATATACACTCAAGAATGGCTTCGATATTTCATTTGACGAGTCTCGACTGCTCTTGAACATGATTTCATACATTCAAGACACAGCCAAGAAAGAAGAGGAGGTCGAGAAACTTCGGAACTATGTCTGGTCATCCAGACGCAGCTATACAGGACGACAGTTCAACACAATTAACCAAATTCTTATCGAGGGGATGCTGCTGGAAATTAGGGCTCAGACGAAGTTGGCAAGATTCATACGAGCGCCTGAAAATGCCCTGGCTGTTTTGTCGCGGTCACCATAGAGCTATGTACTGTTGAAAGGAAGTCGTTCATCATCGTTCGACTCTAGCTTTGAACAATTGATAAATGTAAATCACTTGTGCAGAACCGTTTTTGGCATCCAAAGTACTGTATAAAACTTTTGTTTTTTGTAACAAAAAGTATCAAAGATAATTAATTTTATTTATTGTAGTCGTAATTAGAGCTCACGCATTACAATAGGTGATATGAAAAGGTGAGCATCAAATTTAATCAAGGTTAATCAATACTCTTGATACTATTACAAAGCATTCAGATTACTGTTGTGTTTGACCTGTCAAACAACAGCGTCGCGTGTGACCGGTAGCACCATTAGCTCATTTGTCAATTTGAAGAGACGCTCTGGAAAAGTAGCGAAGAGAAATTCATTGATTCACCTTTCAATTCGATTGATGAACCTTTAAGAGTTTCTGTAATAGCTTGTGAAATGTCCTTTGTTGCAAAGAAGTCATAAATCTTAACGTTATTTGCAAATGAGAATTTTCTACAATTAAATACCTCGTAGCGCTTCAATTCGCGTAGGTACTCGTGACTGAGGCACTGCTCCGCACTCCACCTATCGCAGTGAATTATGACAAGCATGTGCTTCAAAAGCTTTCGTGCCTGTGTTGCTAAAGGTTTTTCTTTCAGGAGAATGTAAAACAGCCAACCTCTTTGTAGACTTTGATTAAAGCTCTTGTCCTCGGGAATTGCGAAGAATTTGCTGGAAAATAATTTCTCCATATCAAAGGTTTTTCCCAATAGTGCCATAATTTCGTTCTGTATTTCCTCACGAGTTCTACCCGAAAATAAGCACTGACCGCTAATGAGTTCAGCCATGATGCAGCCAACAGACCAAATATCGGCTAAATGTGTTGAATTAAGACCCGAGTCTGAAAAACCTTTGGTGTCAAGATCATCGGGTGGAGGCGTCCTTAAGAGCTCAGGAGAAACGTAAGCAAGGTTTGCAGCATTTTGTTTGCACTCTATTTCCGCAGTGATGCAACTGTGTTTGACTGTTACATGGAAGTTTTCGTCGACCGATACCGTATCCGTGTTCAAGCTCTAAACGAAACGGTATTTTAACGATTCCTATTCAGACCCCATGTATCAATCGAGCTTGATGCAAATAATGCATTGCACATAATATCTGGCAGACGATATAAGCAGAGCATTCGACGTGCAATGGTTTACGTCTCCGAATACTTGCAGATAGTCCGGAAAATATTGAATTTACTTTGACAGGCTTTATTTTGTTTAGTAGTGTTCGTAATGGAATTCCGCAGTGCTGAGTGGCAATAAAGTAACAATCAAATGCGCCCGCAGCGTCAGCTGCATTGCAAACATCTGTCAATTGCGTAAACTTAAAAGTGTTTAGCTAAAATACACTTTCGTTACATTGGGATGGTGCACATTTTTCAGTAAGCGAAGTTCAACTAGGAGTTGTTTCAGGTATTCAATCTTCTCCTTCTCTAACTCACGACCCTTTGTATCACTACTTTGCGACACTTTCTTGAAGGTAACCTGTCTATTTAGCTTTTGGATGTTTGTTTCGCTGAAACACGATAAAATTCGTTAAAGGAAAACTCTCATAATGACGAACATAAAAATCTCCTCGGTTAAATGTTTTGAACGTTTGTGCTGTTCTTCTAAGAAAGCTTCTACGATTATTGTTTGATGCTTGTGGATCAATTCTTTTATGAAGGAAGCTGTTTGGTTTCGAGCCGTGTCGGAAAGCTCTTAAGGCTTATTAACAATATACCTAGTCGAGTACCTTTTCTTGACGACCACTCTATCAATTTTTTAAGCTCACCTTCGATCTCTCGTAAGTCATTCTTCCTCTCCACCCAGTCTTCAGCAGTTAGATCGGTCCGTGGCTTTTTGCAGACCGTAAGAAGTTCTTCATGCACATGCTGCAGCTCCGAGATTTGTAGAAAAATATCTGATATCCTATTAATACACATTCTCTGGGCCACTAGAAGCTTTGGATGAGCTCTCAAGACTTCCGAGTGGCCTCTAATTTGAGCCAGCAGTTTCATAGCCGTGGATTTTTCATTCGCAAGTTTATCCATTCGCAGTTCCTTTAGTATAAGGTAGTTGTCAAAAAAAGTTTCCACTAATCCAACTATTTCATCCGGTAATGCTGAGGTAATAAGGTTTTCGATAATAGCATTCGCCTTGAAGACAATATCGATTGCAGTGGGTCGTTCAACAGCTACCATAGGTAGGTTGCGCTTGTTCAATAATAATCCAATAATTTCGGAACGGATAATGGCTAGTAAATTTGCGGACTGCATAATGAGCTGAAAGCGATTCAACTCTTTCAAATATTTCTCGTGCTCTTCTTTTTCTAAAGCAAGAATTTCTTCGTCCTTTGAAGCGTCTAGAAAAAGGTTAAATGATGCATTCTGGAATGTTACATACCCAGCAAAAGTTTGAAGCGAATATCAGTCCGTAATTGCTCGGCGCTTGGCCTTTTATCCTTATCCTTTTCGATCATTGCCAATATGAGGTCTTTCGCTAAAGCCTTCACAAAGGTATACAGCCCATCGCCAAATTGCTTTGGAAAGATTGGTCGGGCCTAGGCTTCGTAATGCCAATCTCATACACTTACCTTAAGAAAAAAGAAGGTAGCCCCACGACGCTCAGCAGCATTGTTGGTCGAGAGCGAGAGAAATAACTCGAAAAAGATGAGACCCGTACTGCGTAATGTGAAATTAAATTAATTTTTTGAACCTATAGATATCCGATTTTACAGTGTAGTCCTCAAATATGGCTTCAGGAGACATATAAAAAGGTGTCCCGGCACCCATGTGTGCTGCCTCATCAGATTTTGCTGCGTTAATTGCAACACCAAAATCTCCTATTTTCGGGACGCCTTCATCAGTAACGAATATATTTTCCTACAAAATACCATACGGAACTCTGGCAGATTTACGGGTTTTAAGTCACGATGGATGCAGTTTTTGTCGTGAATGTAGTAAAGTCCTTCAATTATGCCGCTCATGATTTTCCCAAGCTTATTGGCATCTCTTTTAAAGTCTTCGTCTTCGATGCATAAACGAAGCGAACACGGACAATATTCTGTTTGAATGAATAGAAATCTCTGCGCTTCAAACTAAACACAACGAATAGAATTATGGATGAAAATTTGTGATGAAAATTTTCACTGACCAATTCCATCCAAGAGAAATAGTATTTGACAACATTTGCATGCTCAAGGTTGTACAAAAACTGAATTTCAGAAAAACTATCATCCAGTGAAACTTCAATAATCTTAATAGCATATTGTTGAGCTGTTGCGACGCTGCTAAACAAGACCAAAATAAAATACAGAGGTAAATGGGGGCAACTAACCAGCTGACGATTACAACGCCAAAAGATCCGCTGCCAATTATTCGAAATCGCGAGTCGAAATTGTCTCTGTAGTACTGGCTTTTAGCTAATGCGCCCACGAGAAGTTTCCGTTTTTCTGCTAGTGTTTCTAGGAATTCACCAGACATTGTTTGATGAGTTTCATCTGCGGCCAGGACGATGAACGCATTCAAAATAGTACCGCATATTTGTGAGAACATGGTTTCAAGAAGCTCAACTGCCGAAGGACGCTCGTCTGGCGATACTTTTGTAGCTTCGTAAATCAGCGCTTTTGCTTCCTCTTGCAATACGGTGTTCATTTCACAGCCAAATTCGTCTGGGAAAGTTTTATTCCCGCCCTAAAGTCAAATTGCGATAGGGCAGTACCGTTTCTTTGCCAGTGCCGAATGGCAAGCAAGGGTACTGAAATTTTAAAACTTACAAGACTGAAATTGCTGACGATTTCAAGCGCTTCAGTTGAAGTCACTCCAGATGTCGCTGTAATAATGACCTCAAAGAATATAACTCCAAGACTTCAACATGAAAGTTTCACACGTATTTTGTCGATCAAATACCTATAGACATCAACTTTGCTGGTGTAGTGTTCCATGCAGATCTCAGGTGCCTCGTAGAGCGGCGTCCCAACACCCGCCGTTAGAGTGCCAAAGTGATCGGAAATCCGCATGGATACCGGTGAAAGAGACAGTTTCGCAACGTAGTTTTTGGTCACAAGAATGTGTTCCTAGAAATAAAGCCAAAAAGTTTCGGTAAAATCACAAAAATAATGGGTGCGAGGGCAACCTTTACGCACCGGTTTCATATTTCGGTGTATAAATCCTCTTGAATGAATGCACGCTAGTCCGCCTGTTGCACCTCGGAAGATCTTCCACACCTCCTTCGTGCGGCCTTTTAACTCTCCCTTTTCAAGCAGGTTTCTCAATGATCCTCTTGCGCAATATTCCATTTGAACGCAAATATACGGAACTTCCCACTCAGGCGGCGAGTGCCAAGATCCTTCATACCGAACAATGTTTCGATGTATAAGCGTTGGGATTTTCTGCAAGATGTCGTCGGTGTGTTTGATGATTTTCACAACCGAATGCCGATCTAGTCGCTTATTTCTAAGACAAAAGCCGAATTAAAAGTTCAATATGTTCCGACTCACTTGCAAAGATAACTCTTTCCAAACTGACCCAAATGAATTGTATCTTCTATTTCCAAATCAGAGCTTCCCTTTGAGATCAAAATTGAGACTAGAAGCGTTGTCTTTATTTAGAGAAAGAGGTTTGAGCCAACTTTTGTCTAAAGGTTTCTGGATAACTTCTGTGGTTTCTGCGTTTCCGCTATCGTCGTTTAAGCTCTCGTTGTTGCTTGCAAGAATTGTCTTTCCAGAATCACGACTATCCGATCGCGAAGTATCTAAACGCTTTTTAGGGAGACTGACAAAAACATGACTCCATCAGAGACGTGGCAAAAAAGCGCTCGGCTCATTTGGGTCAAGGATTTACTTATAAAATTGCTTACCAGAGGAATAGCTGGGCAGTGCATGTAGAACCGCGTTGGCAGAGGGACGATCTTTTGGATTTTCAGAAACCATTTTGATGATGTTGTCTATGAGTGGAACTTTGTCAGTCGGGTGAAGAAAGTCAAAGTCAATGTGTCGAATTAATCCAGGGTCCTAAATAAATCGTTTTCTTGACGCATTTCTTAAAAACCTTTTTAATTGCTTTCAGATTTTCCGGCATAGAAACAAGCTTGCACGAAACCAAAACTTCGACAAAAACAATCGCAAGGCTAAAAATATTTACAATAAGAGATAAGAGGCAGCGCTCTCAATCTCACCTGAAGATGTCAGCTTTGATGTCGTAAGCAAACGGGGGAGTTTTCACTTCCGGCGCCATATACAAAAGAGTGCCTCTTAATGGCGTAGACGACGCACGGCCGTGCTCGACAAATTCAAAGCCAGATAATTTGGCCTCGAAGCGCCTTGTCAGAAGAATGTTTTCCTCAAAATGATTATTATATTTGAACTAGCATCGAAAAGGGCTGAGGCTACTGAAATACTATTGAGCGTCTATCATTTGAGACCGAGCCTGGTGTTAACGCAAAAGGAACTCATTTATTCGATAAACACTTTCAAAGAAGCTGTTGTTTGTCACTTGCTCAGAGCTGCCAGTTTTTAGGTCTCGCATGTACCCGACTCGAAAACTTACTGGTTTTATGTCCCTGTGAATGAGGTCTTTGTTGTGAAGAAAGTCCAATCCGGTGACGGCGCCACTCAAGGCCTTCCATAATTGATTTATGTTTCCGCGAAAGCATTTTTCGTTAATTGCGCGGCGAAGAGAGCCGCCTGCGCAAAATTCATATTGAACAACATCGTATATCCCTGAAGGAGTTTCTTCCTGCCAGTTTTGGATAAGTTTGACAATATTTGGATGTGGTGAATCATCGCCAATTTCGGTCGATTGCATTTGAAGAAATTTCATAATTTCCACTTCGTTAAGGTCTTCCACCCGGTCACGTCTGCTGCGTTTCGCAATTTTCACCACTGATTCTTCGTTTGTCGACTTGTTTCTAATTGTTCTGAAGTCGTTAGAAAAAACACCTTACTGAACGCGAAAATATCTTCCACTGGCGCCAAGTCGTTCTTTAACATCGCACTTGTTGCAAAGCTTGACCAGATGTTTATATAGAGGTGCTTCGGCTGAATTATATTGTATCATTTAGTTGAGCAATTTTATTGAAAACAGTTATTTTGTAGTAAAGCTAAATTCGGATGCAAACAATTGCCTACCTGATTGCGCCATCGAGACACGAGGGGGAGGGGAGGAAGGTGAGGAGAAAGGAAGAAGCGCACGAAGGAATCACCCAGACAAGTTCCTGTTATCTTCATTCCTCTCGCATGCGCTCTCTCTCCCCCCAAGCACATTCATTCTTTCGTTGCTTGTCATTCTCGGTTCTCTCTCCGTCGCACTCTCTCTCTCTCTCTCTCTCTCTCTCTCTCTCTTTCTCTTCACTTTTCCCTGTCAATGAAGAAAATTTTATTCAACGTACATTTCCAAGGCAAAGCAATGCATATAGTGACGCTACAGGCAGTGCCTAACAGACAGGTTGTACATTCACTGAAAACGTTGGCAGTTATAATGCTAATGGCTGAGGTTCATGTCAAACTGAACGCTTGAGGTTGTTTATACACTGGACTTCCTAATGTATTGTAGTTTTAATTCACACTACAATACTATTGCGAGCTGCATTTATTCTCGCTCTAATTTCCAAAACATCAAACAGCCTTACAATTGACGCGCGGCTGTTCCGGCCCACATAATTGCATATAATATCGACCGTTTTTAAAACTTCTTCGAGCTCCTGTTTGCTGGAGTTGGGTTCATCGCAAAATGACTTGAATGTGTCCAAAAGTTGAGGCCATTCACTCGCATCATCCAAGTACGACTGGAGTAAACAAAGCTCCTTCCATAGGCGTAACTTTTCAGAAAGTTTTCCGGTGTTCTCAATATCATGCTTTAGGCGTTCAGCTTGAGTTTCCATTAATCCTGTGAAGCGACGTACTCACAACATTTCAGAATACTCACCGTGAAAGTCTCGGAAACTTCTGTCCACCAACAATTCATATGCATGGGGTCTTATTTCTCTATTGCTGAGCAAAAGGCAAGCTATTTTCAAGAGTTGGTTCGCCTGCTGGGGAAACGCGCTCACGCAGTTGATATATTTGTCGCTGATATCACGCGCCTAACAATTCGATGTTGAAGTAACGATAGTCTTACTCGTGCGTCAGGCGAACGTCGAAAGTTTTTAAGATCAATTTTTTTGATTTTCAAGATATCGTTCCTAATGGCTTCTTCATCATCAACGTAGAAAAATTCGTTGATGTCGCTTGACTTGTACAATAAAGAAAGATGCATCTCTAGCAAAATCATGCCAGCACTAATGCTTGGATTATTTCATTAACGAAATCACCTATACACATCAGTCTTTGCAACGACGCTGTCGCCAGCAGTAAAAAGCTCCGGATCTGCATAGATCACCTCGGATGGATTTGGAGGATCGTCGACTTGCTCTGCTCCTTCCTGCATGGCCGAGCCAAAGTCACCTATTTTCGGGATGAATTCCGCAGCAACAAAAATGTTAGCCTGAATGAACGCTAGGATCCAACGCAATGCCTTACAGGTTTGACGTCGCAGTGAACGATTCCTAGTTTGTGCAGGCATGCAAGCCCGTGAAGACAGCCGGTGAAGATCTTCCATATTCGAGTTTCGTCGTGGCGTAATTCGTTGTTGTCAATTACGCTGCGTAATGACCCAAACTCGTAGTAGTCCATGAATAATAATGCGCCCTTAAAATTGCTAATATTTAAGAGTCGTTCTCTGTAAGATTGAAGCACCCCCTCGCACAGATTTTTTGAAAAGTTTATATTTTTCGGTTCTTTCTACATATTTATGGGGGCCAGACCCTGGGAAGCCCGAA
>JAQIXL010000713.1:0-25959 GCA_034700245.1 Poikilolaimus oxycercus | reverse complement strand
CGTCCAGCGCGAAGGAGCCTTGCCGGACTTCTACCCACACGGAAGAGGACGAGAAAGAAGAAATTGTTCACTCGGTGAACCTTCAAGGTTTCCTTTTCAACACTTCTCAAACATTTTCGTTGCAGAGAAAAAGACGACGGAGCCACGATGAGGCTCGCCACCACGACTTCCCGCATCCGCAAACGATTCCTACCGGCTTTCGTCTCAACGGAAGCGCCTTCACTGAAGCTTCTTGGAGCTTCATCACGAAGTCTTCTTTTCTTCGGGTTCAAAGGTACGTTTTGCCTGTGCATTTCTTGCATAAATGTTTGTTGTGCTACGAGCATTGCTGTGGTTTTAGGTGCGGCCGCTGGGGCGAGATGTTCTTGCCGCCCATCTTCGCTGGCGCTCTTCGCATGCGTGAAGACGTCGTTGCCGGCCTTCCATCCCATTGCTTGTGTTGTCGGACCTCGGCCAAAGGTTTGTTTTGGCTGTTTATCTCATTATCTTATGGCTTCTAGAAACTCGCGTCGGTTTCTCCGCTTGATGTGATCTCATCATCTTCGGCAAGATCTTCCTCGTCGCCTTGCTTGCCATCCGAAGAGGCCGTGTGACGGAGCTCTCAAGCAGGCGGTTACGACCCTCGACAACGTCGGAGTGCACTTCGCGTCCCGTCCTTCGTGAAGCCACTGTATGCTCTCTTTTTGTGTTTTGTTGATGTTATTCACTCATTGAATGCTTTTCTTCTTTTGTGGACCATCTAGGAACATCGCTCTTTGTTTCTCGTTTCTTTCTTACCTAACATCGTACTGTCGCTAATGGTGATGATAAATGTTCGCCTATACTCGTCGGCTCAAGACAGGAACAATCAAAAGCATTGTGAAAGGGTCACGATTTCGCCCTCTTTGGGCTTTGAGTCAAATGGGAGAACGGGGCTTGATTTGACAGAGAACGCATTTGCATCTCCCTGCTCATTCTTGAGCTCGTGATATTTTGAGACGGTTCGCGATATTTTGGTCAAATATCGCGAGAATATCTCGAGATATTCTCGTCATAAGTTCGGAATTGCTACGGCGGCTGATGTTCTCTTCAATGTTTTCCAATATTTATCATTCCAATCAATCGCCCGACTTCTTCGTACTTCGCGTGCTTTTCACAATTTCATCGGAAGAAATCAGCAACGGATTCGTTCATTGCTTGATGTTTCCTTTAGCATGCACGTTTTCATATATGGCACTATTCAGATTTATATCACCTCACATGACTTTCAAGAGATTGGCTTTATCATCGAGAAACAAAATCCACGTCACAAATTTTGCCGTCAGAACACCGAAGAGATAATGCCTGGAATATTTTATCGCCGACGATTACTTGTGCTTGCTGAGGAACTTGAGTGGAAAGATGCGTTGTCGTCAATATTTGCGTTCTTTCTTCGAGGCTTTCACTTCCGAAAAGTCTCATTTGAATTGAACGAAGACTCGCTTTGGTGTGCGGAGAACTTTTGCCGCTGGTTGAGCGATGAGAATATCTCTATTGGTACAATTACGTTTGAAAGATCTTACTTGCCTGAGGTGTCGTTAGCTAATATAATTGACGCGCTGTCAGGTCGACGTCTCGAAATCGTCTATGAAGGATCAGGGAAAGCACTTTCAGCGGATTTCTTTAACAAGCCAAAATTTTGCGAATTTTACGCTCCCAATATGGACTGCGAGATTGGTGATGAAGAACTTCAGCGTTTTGACGTCCTCGCAATTATGGGGCACTCCTCCAAAATCACAACTAAAGGTATTTTCGACTGGATACATTGTAGATCTGCCAAAGGCTGCTTTGAAGCAGAGTTGAAAATACGGAGAGATTTTCCTCCCATGGTAGAGTTGGAAGATCACTTTCAAGCAGGAATAAACGGGTTATTTTATCGCCACGAAACTGGACGAAGTATCAGGCTTTCTACTGACCGCGATTTCAATTCGAAGACGATCAGCATTCACCCATCATATGCCGATTATTTTCGTGATTTTACTGTCCGACGACAATTTAAAATTACACTAGACCTTGGTTTTCCAGGTGTCGAGCAAATGGACAATTTTGCCGAAATAGTTCTCGATCATGCAAAACAAAATTGTTGCTTGCGCATATTTTTTACGAACCATTCTAGTTTCCAAAATGCTCACCTCGTTGATCGTTTAACCGAGCATGCTTATGTCTATGCAACTAATGAGTTTGACACATACTCTGTTTTTATTGAAACAGAATATATCAGTCCAACTGTTATCAATGCGGCGCTCAAAGCAATTGGATCAAGGCTGTGCGGCCAAGAATTTCAAACCGTCACTTGCTCTGGTAAGCAAGAAGATAATGCTATAAAATATTTATTGGCATTGCGTGAAGCATGGCCAGCGAAATTTCGGATAAACAAATTCGTTTCAAAGAATCAATTTTCCGATTTAGCAATGTCATCGGCAATTCAGGCTTTCGATGTTCAAAGGTTCGAAAGTCTAAAAACTATTTCCTTGTCGTCATACTTCTTTGACAACACGCCATCCTTGAGATTTTTAAAATTGTCGCATAATTCCAAGCTTGGAATTACAGACGCGACTTTAAAACGCTTTGAAAATATTGACGCTAAATGTGCAGAAAATGACCTCAGCATCGATGGCTTTCGAGATTGGTTAACCGCGAAAATTGTGGAGAACAAATTTGGCGGTCGACTTAGTCTTCGTCTTCCCAGTTCCTTCTCTAAAAAGGAAATTGATGAGCTCCTTGCCTTTGGGGAAAAAAATAAGTTTGAGCACTTCCAAACTGGTAAAAGACGCGTTACGGTATATGTGGTAATCAATAAAAACTTCCGAAATCTCATCCTTTCGGTAAGTCTTTATTAGTTGGTCGCTCTCTTGCGAATAAAACTAGGGCTTAGTGACCTGGGGGGCATTGCAAATCATTAGCGTCAAACTGGTTTACGCATTTTGCGCCTTTCCAAATCAGCATCTTATTGTTGGCTTGCTTACAATTACATAGCAAACCGGATGATTTTTTCACCCTGTGCTATTGTGATGCATGCCACTGTTCGAGCGTAAATAAAGTCAACATTTTGTGTGCCTCTCATTCTCTCTCTATTGTTACGTAACGTAACTTACGTTGCAAATGCCGGAACAGAAATACACCGAAACGACGGACAGTGATAATCCTCAACGGCAGCCTTGGTAAACTTTTTGTCGAAAACATTCGATATTTTTGCCGAACCCCCATAAAACAAAAAAGGCTTTCAGACACCTGACTAATCTTGATACCCTCCAATTAGAATTTCAATGAGGTTGCCTTGTGAGAGCTTTTGGCAACTGTATACAATTTTATTCATTCCTATTCGTCGCTTAATTCAGAAACAGCGTCACTGTCCTCTTCGGCTAGTCGATACCAAACGCGTAGAAGATCGTCTTCAATTGTCACATGCATGCATCGCCTTGTTCGATTCCAAAACCAGAAGTCGAGTTCTTCGGCGCTTCCCGCTCCATAGGTCTCAGATATCAATTTCTCGAAGCTGGCCACCCTTGATTTCCTCGGGAAAGGCGAGTAGATCTCAATAGCGTGCCCCTTGTCCAGTTCGTCATTCAGCTTGCTCGTGATCCATTTTCGAAGTCCGTCTACAGTAATCTGCGTCTTCGCGCTACCAGCGACAAGCTCTTCATATCGCTGAAGCGTCTCATCGTTAATGTCGAGGATGTGCTTGGTCGATGGCGCTTCTTGTCCGAATGGTTTCATCACAAGAGCCTTCAATGTTCGCGTGTTCTTGAAGAAATTCGATGAAAGCTTCCAAGCCGGCACGTTTCTGAACAAGCAATCCGGAGTTTCGTATTCAAGCCGTTGGCACTGCAAATCGTTGACAACAGATTGAAGAATTTCTTCTGTTGGGGCTTCCCAACCGACGACTACAAGAGTTTCAATACTCTCGATTCCGCCACGAAGACCTTGCCAAGTTGTTCGTAGAAGCTCCAGTCCGGAGTCCAGGGGCGTTGAGTTGCAAACAACCCGGTCGAATTGGAACTTGCCAAGATTTGAGCCGAAGACGTTGATGGCCCACTCCAAGTCCGCTTGATGAATCTTCTCCACTTCGACATGAATAATATAGCGCCGAAAACCGACTTCATAGAGACAAACGTCCTTGCTCCATTGTGTTAGCAGGCGAACATGAGCTTCAATCGGTAAGTGGTTGCTGATGCTGAAGGAATGAGAGCGATTGCCGAGTAACTCGTCGACTTCTTCGTCTTCTTCGTCTTTTGATTGACTAAGAGCGATGGTGCAGGGTTCAAATCCTGGCAAATCAATCTTCAGCTCCGCATTCAAGCCGCGTTCGTTTGTCTCTGTCAAAATGAGATTGTTTGTCTCGGAATTGACGAGATGGACGATGAGAGCTTTGTCGATGACAGCCACGCGAATCCACTCAAAGTCCGTTCTTCGAATGAAAAGCTCTTGACAGCCGCTTTCGTCACAGTGAAACTTCTTCTTCAAGCGAGCTGCGATGGCTTCCAAGCCACCTCTCGGGCATCGAATATGTAGCAGCTTGTGTTCTCTTGCGCCAGTGAAGCAATCTCGAATCCAAGCACAAATGCCTTCGATTGAGACGAAAGTCCGTGCAAGAGAGATGCTCTCGAAGCGCTTCAACTCGCTGTTTTTCAGCTTGCAGTTGATGTTCTCCGCGAGAATCCGGCGAAGACTCGGCGCGATATCGAATATCTTCGTTGACAGCTCAACAGGCGTGTCACTCTTTCCATCGATTTCCAGCGAGCGGAGAACTTCAAAAGCGTTGAGACCGGCAATGAGGTATTCATCAGGTGGAAGTGAATGGAATTTGAGTTCTTCAATAGAAATTTTCTCTGTTTCGAGCCATTCAAGAAGGGTCATGTAGAGACAGGCCGACTCCACTCGTCCATAGTCTCCCACAGCAAGTTCCAACCTTTTGAAGTGAAATCCGCCCAGAAACTTTGCATAGAGAATAGGAGCTAGTTCGGAGAGAGGTAGACGATTTGAGATCAAAAGCTTGCATTGTTCTTCTTCCACATAAAGGGCCAGGTCCTCAGCTAAGCGACAGTGAAAAGTGCAGTAATCCAGGTCAAAATTGGAAATGGTCTTCACTGGAACATAGACAGTTGGAGAAGCATCGTCGGTCGACAAATACAGATGGACGTTGTAGTCCACAAAATGAAGATGGAAACTGGCCTCGAGGCCCGAACGGATCATCCGTTGCTTCTTCGTAATGAAATCATTGAAGAGGCGTGAGGTGGAATGAAGCCGGGCAATCGACTGAAGGGGCAAATAGCGAAAAACTCGTAAGAGTAAATCCGCTTCGACTGCAAGGCGCGTCAACATCGCCGGGTCGAGTTGAAAGTGAAAGTGGAGACGAGGAGGAAGGAGGGTGGGAGGGCTGAAAGGGTTTGAACCGGGTGAGGTTAGAGCGGAGCGAGTGAGTGCGGAGTGGATTGCCTGGCGCGAAGAAAAGATGCTGCATCGATCTCAAAAGAGTTCTCTCCAAGTGTAATAGAGCGTGTCGTTTCAAGCACGGAGATCACGAAGAGCCTTGGGATGTTCGGAGTTTTTAGTCTTGCACGGCGGGAAGTAAAATTCGCCTGAGCACCCTTCTTAAGTTCCTCAGGAATCTTAAGAGTCTTATCAAAGGAGCCACCAGCTCCTTTCTTCTGCCCTTCTCTCACATTGAGAATCGATTGCCTTTCACACCTTTGCCAGTGCCTCAGCATGCTCAACATGCTTACGACGGAGCCAGATCTTTTTCCTTCGCGTTGTTATATATTTTGTCCATTCGATCAGTTGCTCGACTGCGAAGAACTAGCTCACCTATACATCGCTAACTTTAATGTGACGTACAACTAACACGCCAAAAAGCCGGGAAAAAATCTCAAAATATTGCACATATCGATTTACGCAGCGTACGTGATGGAAACCTTCGTAGTGACGAAAGGAATTCCGTCGGATCGTTTTGCTCGGGGCCTTCTAGCATCCTCCAACAATTCAAGTGAAGCGTATCGACACACTTCAGATCGTCGTGGCAAATGGATAAGCGGGCCAGTTTCTTGGTACCGCAGTCGAAGAGGAAGCCTAAGTCTCCCTGTTTGGTTCCCGTTGCACCCTCAACAAGGTCGTCGAAAAACTTTCTCGTGTCACACGACATCGGAATACGCATTCTGAGTTCAAACTCCTCTTCATGTTTCTCATTTTGCCTTGCAGCAATCCATTCCCGCAAACCAAGAGGGGTCACGTCTTCGATAATCGCCATTTCGGCCTTGAACACAATGAAACGCTGAAGTGTTGCATCATTAAGTCCAAGAGAACATTCAGTTGAGTCGAAAACAGAGAAGGACTTCAATGATGGTGTGTCTTCAAAGAATGTTGCTGGCAATCCAGTGCAGAAGCTTCCATTAAATGCCTCAACGTTAAAGGCTTGAATTACGGTTGCCAGGAGTTCACTTGAAAGATTTTCACAAACTGACAATCCTAAAACAGGAATTTGGGTTTCTGATGTCCAGGCTTGACGCATTGCCATCATATACTGTAGCGAAGCATCCACTGGCTCTCCGATGAGGGTAATGTCATGAAACTTTAGCAACTTTAAGCGCGATCCAAACGCTTTCAGCACAGCTATCAGGCTGTCATTAGCAATATTCTCGGGTGGCAGCTCGATGAAGATGGCGCACTCTTCATGGCATACTTCATAGACCGAAGCATAATCAGTGAGGCGATCCACAAGAAAAGCTTCTCCGCTTTCCGGTTGAGAAGTGACAAATTTGAAGAGAATCCTCGTGGTATAAGCAGGCGAACTCAGCAGAAGACCGCCAGCGTTCAAATCGCTAAAATCCAACTCAACCTGGCAAACACTCTTTTGATCTATGAAATAGTCGACATATGAGGCATGAATAATAATCGTGCTAGAGCAGTGCAAATTAATCCATGGTTCTGTCGGACTACGATAGTATTCATCGTATGGGTCCTTGAAGTAGACTTTCCTGAGATGCTCTTTGAGCTCATATTCAAAGAGAAGTTCCGCGACGCTGAATATTGTTCCACGCGCTCCTTCTTTTATTCTTTTTTCGACCCAATTGAAAAGACCATGAAGTGTGATTTTCGACGATCTGCCGGAAAACGTCAAGACGTCGAAACGCTCAAGATCGTCGTCACAGAATTCAATATCCGTTAGCGGAGCAATAAATTCTCGCAAGTATGGTAACTTGTGAAAGAAATTTGGTGATATTTTCTGACGAAGTCTGAGATCAAGTGGCTTGAGAAGTTCGAGAAGCTCTTCCTCGACAGGGTAAGCCTTTTCAAAAATGACCTGCTCTACTTTTTGCCCTTGGTCAGCCAAATGGCTCAGGACTGTCATGGAATGCCCAAGTGTCTTCTTAGGCGGGAAGCTAATTGTAAGGTTACGAACCGGAAATCCGCGCAGAAAATGTGCCCATATTGCTTTCAAGGCAAGGGCTTCATTTAGATTGTCGTCAATAAGCACGGAGAAGCGGGCATCTCTTTCCACGAGCAGGATTCCGTCTCCAAACTTCGCTGTTGATCTGGGTTTGAAATGATAAGACAGAAACTCGATTTCGATGATAATCTCAGTAGAAGTTTCAATTTCCGAATTGACGCAAAGAGTCTCGGAAGATCCAAGGAAGTCGAAGTTGAAGAAAACGTCGAATAGAGACCGGATGCGACACTCGTTTTCTTTTATAAATTGGTTCATTTGACGCGAAGTACGGGAAAGTCGAGCCATGGATTGAAGTGGCAGATATTGCGCGACATTGAGGAAGAGATCCAACTCGTTGGTGAGGCAGAGAAGCATCGCTGGCACGCGCTCTGCTCATCTATTGGTCGATCGATGACTCTCAATGATAAGCCCTGTTTCCTGTCTCAGGGCGCGCCCTTCAAACTTGGTTTCCATTTCCCACAGCTAAGGGCTGCATCAAAATGTCCTCTACTAATGAAAGATAGCGGCTAATGAAAAATCATCGAGTAAAATATTTATTAAACAATATTTCCGATACTTTCACAGAAAATTACAATCACTGTACAACTTCGTCACAGTCGAAAAGGGCGCGAAATTATCAATGCTGCACTATCTACTTTATGAAGCAATCGAAATTCAGTCAATCGAAACAAAATGAAAGATCACCACGCATCATCGTTGCCATCAAAAACTTCCCGGTCCGAATCGACGCCCTCGAAATTTCCTCCACTCACGATGCTCTTCCTGTCTGAATCGTCCAATTCGTCATTTCGGGCACCGCCAGAAATTTTCAACTCATTAGCGAGTATAGTCAGTCGAATGTTGTTCTGACTGAACTTATTTTTGGTCCTTAGGAGCAAATCGTCCTCGAAAGCGTCAAATGAGACATCGGGAACGTCGTCTTCATCTTCTTCGTCTTCGTTGTCTTCGTTTGTAAAATCAAAAACAAGGTTTGTATGTCGGACTGCGTGACCACGCATTCCTACCGTTAACTGTTTAAAATATTCCATCGTTGTCATTGGTTGCGCTGGCAGCGGTAGAGGAAGCAAAAGGGAGCACTTTATGTTGCGCTCAGTAAGCCTCAGCAACCATGCTCGTAAACCATCAATTGTAAGATCTGTCTCTGTGTTGGGAGCATAGAAATTTGTGAAGCGTCGCAGCGCTTCGTCCGTAATTTCTAGCCGATGCTTTCTTGGATTGACATTTCTGGCGGAATCTCGCTGCAATGATAACGATGTTAATGAAGGCGTCTCTGCGAAAAAGTCTTCTCCGAGAAACCAGGGGGCAAAATGGATATTTCTCATTTCTGGCGCTTCCTGTACAACACTTTGAATTTTGAAAGCTTTGACCGCAGAAACGAGAGGCCCCTCCGTCGGCGCCGCTGTTCCCCTTAGTCGAAGTGTTCTGGAATGGAAGTCCTTCGACAGTTCAAAATGAAGTTCGGCGACCATTTCAAGCGTCGAATCAAACGACGGTGAGTAACAGTGAATTTCCTCGAACGTTTGATAGCGTAGTTTCGAGCCAAATATTCTCGTCGCTTCAAAGATATGCCGCTCTTCCTCTGGTCCTCCGTAAACTCGGATAAAATACTGCTGAAAGTCAGTTTCATAAATCGAAACTGTCGGTGTCCATTCTTCAAGGAGAAATGTTGCCTCGCCATCGGGCAGCTGTGTCCCGATCTGGAACGCAAAGTTTACGGTTTTGTCGCTAATGAAGGGATGCGTTTCGCGACGAACAAGGCAAAAATGTACTGCCTCTCCCTTGAGATGAGACTTGATCCCGATATTTAGTGAGCGTCCAGGACCTTCACACAAATTGGCAATGCGATTCTGGTATGAATCTTCCACATTAATAATCTTGCCTGGTCCAAAGCGTAACCACTTGCCGCTGATTGGGCAACGCAGCAAAACGACTAAAAGGACGCGGCTTCGCTCCTCCACTCTGTGATACTCGGCCGGAAACATGTCCGCAACGTCGAGCACGGATAGATTGCTTGGAAAATTCAGGCAATCGCCGATTTGACCATCGGCAAATTTTCGACTCGCCCAGGCAAACAATCCATCATCTGTAATGAAATCTTGATGTTGTTCCGGCAATTTGCATCTGTCGAGGCGCTCGAGATCGTCATCTCTGATTTGCATGCCAACGTCCGGCGTGGTATAATATCGAAGAGTTGGCAAATGTTGTAAGAAGCTTGGAGAAAACTGGATTTCCCTTGAAGTTTCATTACGGTATTGGGGATGATAGATCTCAAGGTCGACCACATTTAATGATTGGACAACTGAGATCAACAACTCCTCAGATGGGTAACCTTCTTTGATAGTGAGCTGATCGATAGAGTTTCCTTCCAAAGCTATGAAAATGACGTGAAGAGTTTGTGTGAGAGGGAGCCTTCTCGGAATAAATACTTTGACGCCTCGTTCGCTGTTGTTGATGAACAAATGTATATCCGGAGTAATGGAACCAATAAATGCTCCAAGGCCGAGGCCTGTGCTTCAATTTTCCGTCTTGAACAATTGAAATGCAGAAACTTCTTCCGAATTTGGTTGTTGTACTGAGACGCAATGAAGAAGAATCTGGGAAGACGAGATGGAAATTGGCATCAAGGAATGAATTTATTGCTCGCTTATTGGCGGCGATGAATAGCTTGAGAGGAGACTGAGCAGCTCGAAGTCGCGCGACGGATTGGACGGTGAGTTGGCGAAGGACTCTAGACAGCAGGTCTGGTTCACCGATCAGAGAAACAAACATGTTGAACAGGGCGAGGCAGTGGATCGATTCGTACTACGAGAGAGAAGGGGCCTGGCAGCCGTCTTGAACCCTGATAAGACTCATGCAAGGTTGATTCAAAGAACGCTGAATCAAACAGCCAACACTTGTGCAAGACGGAAGCTAAAAAGAAGGGGCACTGAATGAATTTCGCACTACTTCCACTGCACTCAGCAGCGCGGGTTAGGCAAATCCTTCCGGATGCGAGAGCACCATCGTCCTTAAAAAAAGACTCGCACGCAATGCCTGACGAGCGCTTGAATTCAGTGCGCCCTTGGTGCAGAAAAGCGTCCTTTCCGTAAATTAATGCAGTTTTTAGACGAGTGTGCGGTGAATGTTTTATGTTTTCCGGCCTTCTTACAGTTAGACTGTACTTTGAGACGTGATCACCGGATTCAGTATATAGTGGCGTACGACACGCTTGAAAGGGTTGACGCCTCATCATTGCTTCAAAAGGTTTCGTCAGGCTGATTTTTGATTTTGGACAAGACTTCTTTCGACGATTCTTGATCGTGTTGTATGTAATGCATGTAACGTTACCAGTGAAGAACACGTGCACTGCGTGGCAGATATTGGATGTGCATATGCTCGAATGATCATGTGCCTTGCGCATTCCTTGCGCTTTCTCTCTCGTTCTACTGCTTTATAATTGTTCTTTTCAACAAAGGACGGATCGATTTGTTGCTTCTCCTTTGGACTTCGTAAAGCCTTCGTTTTACCTCTCGGTAAAAGATCATGGGCCTTCAGCCGTATGAATACGTGCTTGTCCCCTACGAAGTTGTGTCGCTAGTCAATCACACGCTGGTCCTCTACGTCATTCTCTTCTCCAAGTCTCGAAACGACTTTAAGGGTGTCTTTTTCGCCTTATACGTCTCCAATGGTAAGGTCAAAAGCACTGAAGATTTAGTCTTAGCGTTGATTGCTTACTTTGCGCAGTTTGTCGCCAGCGTCTGTCTTCGAGGATTCATCGGTTTGTTTGCTCCTCTCAATGACTAAAAGGATGAAGACTTTCATTGGTCGGGGGATCACGCGAGACTGGCCAATGTCTGCTATCTGGCATCGTTTTCGACATGCTGCGGACCGCTTATCGGCTAGTTTCATTAGCTGTTGAATCAAAAAGTTTCAGGAAACACTCTTATTGCGGCTTCGCGCTACACTTCGACAGTGCTCTACACAAAGCATAACGAGGTCACTGAATGTGAAGAATTTTTGGAGTTGTTTTTGCAGATTTGGAGCCGCAAGCGAACGACTCTCTGCATTGCCTTTCAGTGGATCTTCTCGTTGTATTCGTTCAATGGCTGGAATCAGCCGGTTCACTTCGCATTTACCGACGGACAATGGGTGATGATTGGATTTCCGGCAGAGTTCGCAATCGTTAGCAATTCTTTTATTTTTTGCAGAAACGCTTTCAGGCAATGCATATTTCATTGATTTGCATTTCCTTTCTGGCATCGGCGTTATCGCTCTTCTTCAATCTTCGAGCTGTAATGTCAGTACAGAAAGCGGTGAATTGAGAGCTCTTAGCATGAAGTTTTACTTTCAGACTTCCTCCAGCCTAAATTCCAGCTCCGAAAAACGGCTTGTCCTGTACTCCGTTGGCGCACTTGGAATTAGTTTGGTAAAATATTTGGGAGCCTCTGGCAATTCGGCGCTGAAATGAAACGTTGAAATGAGCGCCTTTTAGCTATTTGGCCTCATTTCAAGGTGCGCTCAGTTAGGCGTTCCCTTATGTTAATCATAGGAAATCAAGAAATGTATTGTACGTTTGTAGATGGTAGCAGCGGATCAAATATTGGTGCTCATCGTCTATATTACTCAAGACGAATCGCTCTTGGCAATTGTGTTTCCTCTGGTAAGTTTTTTTTCCGACTTGCTTGACCAAGCTTCAAAATTCGTTCTAGTTCATGATCATAAACGACTTTCTCAGTCTCTCCGATGCTTACTTGCTGCTGGCGTGCAGCAAATTGGTTGGTGCAATCATTCTTGCAACCCCACCTTCCTTGAACAATTGCAGCTTCGACGTGCAATGCTCAACACACTTCGAATAAGACGTTACAAGACCACAACCGTTATCTCAGTTACCGGAAACTCCCATGCAGCGAACTAGCTATCGTCTTGTGATTTTTTCCCAAAAAGTGTACTTTAAAAACAGTTTAAATGCCCTTGTAAAATGGTGTAAAGACTGCTCGACTTTTAGGGCATAATAGCGAAAGAAGTGAAAGTCGTGTTAACTGCTTTATTTGCCAACCGTAAGAAAATGGAAAAAGGCTCAACGTTGACGCACAAAATCTAGCGGTTGTTTGTCCACAAACGCGACTTTCAGTGATGGCGTACTATCGACGAAATTGGACGATAACGCAATCTGCTCCCAATCAAGGCGTTCGATACTGAAGGTCTCAATAACATCTGCCAGGACTGTTTCCGAGACTTGTCCTCTTCCCGCGAGACAGCGAAATTTGAACGGTACGGGCCATGCCCGGTGCGCTCTGAGCAGCAGTTCGAAAGACTCTTCCATTCGGCCCGTTGGGCGAAGAAGATAAAAATTTTGTCCAGTGAGTCTCTTTAGAGAAGCAGTATGCGAAGTAGCCGAACAATCGATGAAAGCGGCAAGAATTGAGAAACGCCAAAGAAAAGATCTGGTAGCTCAGCCAACTTGGAGATCATTGCTCTACGTTTCGAATGGGAGAACAACAAACGGAAGAGGCGCTGACCTCTTATTGTTATCGGAAATGTGGAAGTGCTAAACCCTTGGCCGAAGGCAACCCCTCATTATCCTGAATCCCATTGGCCACCCCTCCTCGTTGAGAGCATCGGTTCAGGACTGAACTCGGGGACGACCAGACTGCGAGCGATACGCACAAATATGTATCTGCCATTCAACACCACAAGAAATAACAAAATAATTCAGGAATAAAAAAAATGTTGTATGTAGGTTTCTTGCTACGAGCCGGTGCCAGATTGCGAGTTTGTCTTGTGATTTTGTGTGACAACATTGAAGCGACAGGGACATCGCTGTTTGAGCATTGTTCCGATAGTTTGGCGGAGCTGCAACATTATATGATCAGAAACAGACCGCTAAATTGCATTTAGTGCCATCATTAGCGAATTTCAGACGAAAGCGTCGGCACTCGCAAAACACCGTCAGGGATTAAGAAACAAGTCGTAAGACTTACTGTTTTGCTGCAAAGTAACAACAGATACGCATCCGAGAGACTCAAGGCGTCATTCGCTATGAAAAGCTAGAACAAATATTGCCTTCGAAGTCAACTAACCAGAGGAAATGTTACTGGAACAAGCGCTTTATCACCAGTCACAGCGACTAAAATCGCCAAGGCTTGTTGAATCGCGCCGACCTTTCAAATCTTCTTTCCCTCTCGCAAATCTTCAACTTACCATGCTGACAACGAGCACACAAACAGAGTAGACGACAAGCCCTCGTTCGGTTTTCGAACGAGTATCAGAAGCTTTCTTTACAATAAAACGTTTGTCATAGATTTTGGCACTTACATTCTTTCGAATCGCCTTCACGGCAAAGAAATTGAAAAAAGATGGAGAACAGGCAAGCGATGCACGACGACGAAACTCCGACGACATGTAAATACTGACAAGTTAGGCTGTGAACAAGTCAGCACCATCGCAAAGTCGTGGTTGTAGCCAACGACGCGAGACACGCCATTGACAATGCCGAAGTTCACCCTCTCCGTCACCCCGACTATTACCCAGAGTCCCGAGAGTCACTGAAGAGCCACACAAACGGCCGTGTTACGGCGAGTCCAGATCTAGAGCTTTCGACTGATAAAAGAAGGACCGAGGTGCCTTGTCGTGCTTTAAATAGTGAACTGTTGACGTGTAGCGCGTTGCCGCAATTAGAACGTTGCCTAAAATTTCGAGTACGAAAAACTTACAGCGAATGTTGTAACTCACCAATTAGTTGGCCTGTGAATGGGGGACCAGACATCAAATAGCACACTTCGGCTAATGTCGCGTAGTCAGATGATAGATTAAAATCTTTTTCAACAATTTTGATATCGATGTCAACTAACCAAAAAATGCGCGAAGGCAGAGACTATCAGCGAATTGAGCCATGTAAGTAAAAAGTCCTAAAACGTTATGACACTTCACGATTTTTCAACAACCATTGGAGACAAAAATGGTGAAGAATGTTCCAGTGAATTCTTTTCTTGCCGTTGAAAACAAAAGGACGTAAAGCACGCCAGTATGAACAACAATGGACACTAGTTCGTAGGGAAGCAAGAAATATTCGAACGGTGCCAAGCCCATTGCTTGCTAACAGCCGTAGAGGCAACGACCACAGCACAGCGCTTTTGAGGTGCACTTGGTGATCACCTAAAGGGAAAGACCGTTTTCTCTATGACTAAAAAACAGCCAGCAAGCTAACACGCGCAGTGAACTCCCAGTCACGCTATGCTCTTCCGATTAAACGAGACCCATAAAGTTTTATACCTGAGAACGTTTTTTTTTAAAGTTGCCTTAGCCGATGCGTTAATGGCATTCGTGAATGTTTTCTGCCCTAAATTTAGCGCCATGTGTGGTCGAATTTCCGACGATCCTATTTTGATGACTTTTCAGTCGTTGGTCAAATCGTCCAATCGTATCGTCGACTGGAATCGGGCCGACCCAGTCTTCTTACGCAGTGTCACAGTCGCGCTCGTCATTGCGCTTGGAGCATCGATTACGTAAAATCAGATAGTCAGTTATTCGTAATTCATGCTCATGTTTGTACTCCCCATATTTGTCCCTTTTATTTTACGATATAAATATTAATATATTTATTTGAAGTGTACAAAACATCAGAAAAACTACATTAATCTGAATCTTGAGTACTTGAACAATCACCAACTTCAGGTAGCGAAACCATAAAAGACGATAAGTCGTCGCTATAAGTGCCTACGACGACCACTCCCTCGGAGTTGGGATTCAAGAAAAGGTCCTCTGGCTCTTTGGCTAGCGTGAGCACCTCAGCGGTGAGCTCTTGATTAAACTGTTCTTGTTTTTTTGCGTCGTCGGCAAAAGGGGCAGCAAGACTGATTTCACATCCTTCGCCGAGATTTTGTTCGATCCATTTCCGAAATCCAGCCGCCGAAACGTTTGTTACCGCCTTTTCCGCATTTATTTCTTTGAAGCGTTGTAGTTGAGTGTCGTCAAGTGCCCATTTGTGTGGTTGGTGTGAAATTTCTTCAAGCGATATCAAGCTCGGGGTTTCTTCGAAAAACGTTTGCGATAGTTGAAGTGGTAGAACTGCATGCCAATCGTTATCCAGTGATAGATTAGCCATGCGTTTGATCTTGAAACGTTGAATTGCTGCAATCAATAGTGTCTCGTTGTAGTTGCTTTGTGCTTGGATCGAAAGGTCCTCGATTGTGAGGTCATCTCGCAGACCCTTTTCCAACATCAGCAGCAATTCGAGGGCATCGTCCGAACACTCGGAGGCACATCTGACGCTATCAAAGTTCTGCGACTGAAGCCGCTTCGCAAGATGCTTTAGCGCTGCGCGAAGTTCTTGATTCTCAATTCCCTTGTCACTGAGATGGAGAAGAAGATGACGAGGTTCGATTTTGTATGCAGCGCATTCTGTAGTTCAGAAGCCGACTAAAAGCTCACTTCTCGTTGGTCTTTCATTAGTGATGGTGAAAACGATTGGATTCTTGGCCTTGCCGAAGTTGATAGTGCTTCCTCGGTGGTCCTCGACCTCCACGATAATTTTGAAACTTGTTGGAGTCACACTGCAGAATTCTTCTTCAAGATTAATTATGTCTTCCTTTGGAGTATTGAAGTGAAGTTTAATTGAAGGCCTCTGTGCACTGTACTCCAACGATAGCCATTTTCCAGCCGCCACGCGAAAGAGCGGCGGCTCTCCGTCTCGAGCGCAACAATGATACAATCTCTTGAGTTTCTTCTCTACATCGGCCGGTTTGCAGTCGTCTTTGAGAAAAATTTTCACCAAATTCGAGGAGGTTTGACAGTTTCTCTCAATCCAATTGATTATTCCTTCTACGGTAATCAGAGTTCGCCTGCATATCAGTCCTTCGAAGTTGTCCTTTGAAATTCTTCATCGGCAATGTCGCAATCGCTGTTTTTCGCCGTGAGATCGCACAGTTCCGAGAGTTCACGAAAGAAGGAAGATGATAACTTTCGGGGCTTCTCAATCGAAAGTCGCTTCGTCCTCAAAGACTTCATCAGAAGAACGAGTTGCTCTTCTCTTGGAGATGCAAGCCCGAAATACACATCCTCCAAAGTCTCTCCTTCGGCAACAAACCAATTACAAAGCGCGATTATTATTTCAATTTTCCTTAGAAGAAATTTGGCCGCCTTGAAATGAAATCCGGAAAGAATCCAGCTGGCAATAGTGCCTACAGCCTCGGCCCAGTCCAATTGCTTTGAAACGAGAAATATGAAAGGGCTGCCTTGTTTCGCGCTATGCATATGCAGCTCGATCTTGTCGTTGATTCGATGCAGGATCGTACATGAATTGGATGTATACTTTTTACAGCCTTCGTCGGGCTTTTCATGAATGTTAATTTTGATGTCCTTACTGGAGATGATTGTTGGGTCAGAGACGAGACGAAGAAAGCCGTGGAGGAACCTCAGTTGGAAGTTCACTTTCAGGAGGCCGCGAATCTTTCGTTGATTCAAAATGACGAACTCGTTGAAAAGACGGCAAGTGGCTTGAAGCCGAACAACTGACAAAAGTGGCAAATATTGAATTAGACGAAGTAGAAGGTCTGGTTCGCCGACGAGAGAGGACAGCATGGAGGCAATTTGAATGAAAACGGGAATGCGTCGTTGACTGCCACGCCGAAGAGAGAGCTGAGACCACCCGATTTATGTTCACGAGCCGAACGCATGTTTGCGTGCCGGGACCAACGAAGAGACGGCGGTTTACTTCAACATCGTAAGCGGAGAGATTGTCGTGGGGCTACACGCGCCAGACTCCCGCAGTCGGGAAATCATCGTTCCACGTTAACACCGCGCCTTTTCACATTCTGAGGAACATTGTTTCACGGCAGTCATATCAGATCTTGGAAACTTTTTACATAGAATTTATTTGAGTTCGAACCAACAAGTAGAGAATATCCAATCAACTGCCATTAGTTGAACGCTTTCCAAACTTCCGGCAAAGAGACGATGAGGCTCCTTCCGCGTATAGTAAAACTTGCTTTACCTTTTTTGTTCGTTTGAAGAGAAAGATAATGATGACGAGTGTTTGCCAATACAATCAATTTGTTCGTGAGCACTCGAACAAAGCGGTCGAGTTCTCCCGGATTCTTTGAAGTTGGAGCAGCGATGGACACTTCGCCACCTTTTCCAATGTTTTTCTTTACCCACGCGAGAAGTCCCGAAACAGAAACATTCGTCACAGCTCCTTGAGTGAGAAACAGCTTGAAGCGTTGAAGCAAAGCGTCATTGAGTCCGAGATTGCAAGGTCGACTTCAGAGATGGGCAAATTTTTGGTTTTGGTTTTTTGGTTTTTTGGTTTTTTGGTGATTTTAGGGGTGATTTTTTGGTCTTTTGGTTTTTTGGTATGGGGACCCAAAAATACCAAAAAACCAAAACGAGTCCTAAACCCTTTGAATGCCACAAATGACCTGAAAATGACTTGAAAGTGCGCAATAATGACAAGTTATAGACTTTTAAACTCAAATTTAATGAAATTATGTGCTTTTGAGGCTAAAATATGGAAAAAATTTTCTCCACCAGGTTTTTGAGGCCTCATTTTGGTTTTTTGGTTTTTTGGTATTTTGGTGATTTTGGGGGTGATTTTTTGGTTTTTTGGTTTTTTGGTTTTACTGATGGACCAAGTTTTTTTGGTTTTTGGTTTTTTGGTTTGAAAATTTTCAATGTCCCTGGTGCAAACCTGTTGACTTTTACTTGAAGATTCCCCTATTTCGGCTTTTTCGCTAATGTCCTCATAGTGTATTTTGTAATTCAACCATGATGGGACTATTCGATTGTTTATTGTTTTCCGGTGTTTATTAATTGTTTACTTTTTCGAATGGATGAAAATAGGCTTCATTGGGGTTGTTTACCGACTTGTTTACTTGTTTAGCTTTTGGGTAAACAACCTGTTTACTCGCTTTTTGTTGTTTTCCGTTCTTTATTTACTGTTTACTCTTTCAAATGGGCGAAAATAGGCTTCATTTGGGTTGTTTAGCGACTTGTTTACTTGTTTACCTTTTGGGTAAACAACATGCTTACTCATTTGCTTATTGTTTTCCGGTGTTTATTTATTGTTTACTCTTCGAAATGAGCAAAAATACGCTCAATTTGGGTTGTTTACCGACTTGTT
Organism: Poikilolaimus oxycercus; assembly: GCA_034700245.1. Classification (NCBI taxonomy): domain Eukaryota; kingdom Metazoa; phylum Nematoda; class Chromadorea; order Rhabditida; family Rhabditidae; genus Poikilolaimus; species Poikilolaimus oxycercus. Next base: position 7,402 of record JAQIXL010000713.1, on the reverse strand, counting down.
TACTTGTTTACCTTTTGGGTAAACAACATGGTGCTCACCATTCGATGCTGAGTCGAATGACATATGACTCCAAGCCGTCAGTCGCTCTAAGGGACGAACCTGCTGAATTTGTGCAATTATTGACGCAACCTTCTATACTAAAGTAACATCACTAAACAACTAGAAACCTGAAAACCGATTTATTTCGTGGTAAACCCCGTGCGCCGCAGCGTGCGCGCGCGCGCGCTGGCTCGACAAGAAGTGGCGCGCGTGTTTCGCCTTTGAGAAATAATTCGATTTCAGGTTTCTAATTGTTTAGTGATGTTTTCCCTTAGAAGTGTGTTGTTTTTGGTATCATTCGACTGCTCGTGACACAAGGAAGCGTTCGCTATGCAGGAACAGCGGCCGAAACACATAAAAAGCGAAAAACGACCGCGAAGTAGGACGCTACAGTAGTTTTCCAAATTGATCTAACTGAAACCCAAGCGAGTCGTGGTGGGACACAAATCACGTTGGCGCCAATCTTCTTTCACCGTTTTACCCTTTTTGCCAGTTTTTTTTTCGAATTTTCTTTGTTTTACAAACTTGCTGAGCTCGAAATTCTGCATCTTTTGGCATCGAAAGAAAAATTTTTTTGGGTGCACAGTCTCTTTAAACCTCTTGTTTTTAGTCACTCAAAGGGTGTTATCGGGAAAAAACGATTTTCTAAAAAAATGTTGTCTAAATTTTTTTCTAAGGCTCATTGCGATGATGTCAAATTCGTTCCAAGTGATTAATGTAAGTTTTCCTTGACATAAGGCAAGTGTCGTAAAAGGACCACGCGGATCTGGAGTGGAAGTTCCATCGAACGAAGTTGTGGATGGCTCATTTCGACGAGGGAAGCAGTCTCCCTCCTCCCTTCAACATCGTCATCACTCCCAAGGTCTTCAGAAGGTTTCAAGACTCTCTTCTTGTAGGCGGTTCTCTACGCCTTCGCTTGTCTGTGGAACACGATTCGATGGCTTTTTGGTCAATATCAATACACGAAGAGTCGGACAAGGGCCACCATCAGGGTGAGCTCTTTGAGAGTGAAAGAGGATTTGAGTTCAGAGACCGGGCTATAGTAGAAAGCGAAATGAACGAGAGAAGTCGGGCACGGACGAGGAGTCGGGAGCCACCAATCCTCCCCTCACATACGCCTCCATCATCAAGGTCTTTCATTTGAGAAGAGAGAAGGAGGGGATTGCAGAGACTCGTTCAACGTTTCATGCATCAGACGAAGAAGGACATGAAGATGGATGGAGTCAACGAGGACGACCTCCACGAGATCAAGCAGGATATCTCCAGTTTGCGGTATGTACCTTCTACACTCTGAGCTTTGCGGGTAATGGGGGAAGCAATTAAGATGAGTTTTGTCAGTCCCTGACTCTGAGCTTTGAGGTATGAACTGCGAGACGACCGTCGAAAAGAGATCGTCCGTTCCTCGTCGCACATCGACGCCGTCAAGAGGGACATCATGAGGACGATGTCCTCGAGCACGCGGGTCTTCAGGTCCGTTTTTTCATCTTCCTTCAAATTGATCTGAGAGAAGCATGAAGGAAAAGGGCCAGTTGGGCGGTTCACCGGTCACCGGTTCACCGGCTTGTACGGTTCACCGTCTAAACCAGACTCCGACCCCCCTTACAGGCCCACGACCCCCTGAGGCCCTTTCTGATGTGCTGTTTCAGCCTTAAACTTGCACCGTGCCGGTGAACCGCCCAAATCGGTGAACCGGTGAACCAGTGAACCGTCCATGATGCCAGGAAAAGTAGTGGTTAAAAAGAGAAAAAGGTCCTAGAGAAGCCCTTACAGTCAGCCTCGCAGAATGTCTCGACCGCGGACCTCGGTGGCCGAAGAGAGCGACGATCTCATGGACAGTGACGACGATGGCGGGTTACTTTCTTTCCTCTTCCCTTTTAAGGAGTTATCTGCAGAGTGACAGACGCCTTCTCGATAGCGACTCCCTCGGCGAAGCAAGTCTTCATGATGCCCGAACTCCGTGCCGAATCAACTCTTCCGCATTCTCTTCTCAGAAAGACCGACACTTCTTTCAGGTGAGAAGGCTCTCAGACTCTTGAAGGTTCAGTTACACTCCGGGTCAGAAGGTCTCCAGCGGGTCGCCGGATCTGAACGGAGGCCGCGGGGTGGCCACAGCGCCTCCTCAAACGCCTCGAAGTGCAGTGAGCGGTCGCTCGTTAGTTTTCTCGTTGCCGCCGTCGACTGGAGGGACGGACTCTCCCCTCGAGGCAGTGCAGCGTCTTCGTCGCGACCTCAACTCGAGACTAGATCAACTCATTGCTCAGATCACTTCTACGGGAAGCGACTTGCAGCCACTGCGAGGGGGAAGGGTCGGCTTTGCCGAGCCGACTTCCATCAACAAACCTCTCTAGTTTAATCTTCTCAACCTCATCCAGGGTGAACAAGCAATAAATCTGACATGAACGAGAGAATGTTTTATGTGAATGTGGGAGAGAGAGGGAGGGGGAGGGGGCTATCGTCCTCCACTCGAGTCTTCGTCCTTCTTGTTGTCGTTCTCGTCCTTCTTCTGGTCGGGCGGTTGAGTCATCGAGACTCCTCGGTCCATGCCCATCGACACGTGCTGTCTCCCTCGATTCTCCTTCTTCCTTTCAGAGAACCTCGTTGCGGTCGATGGCCGCGTCGATCTCGCGCTGCTTGCGGATCTGCGAGCGACGACGCTGTCCTCGGATGTAGAAGGCGAGACCGACTGAGGCGACCACCTGCGCCTTCTTCTTCTCCAAGAGGGACAGACGAGGGCGATGACGTCGAAGACGGCCACGATGACAAGCGTCGCCACTTCGAGGGACGTCAGCTTGCCCTTGCTCTCCGTCGTCTCCTTCTCCTCCTTCTCCGTGCTCTGAGGAGTGTGTCGAGGGAGAGAAGAGACCTCGGAGTGGAGGAGGACGGCGAGAAGACCGACGAGGAGAAAGAGCGGCAGACGACCGCCTCGAAGAGAATTCATTCTGCAAACTGAATCGGCTAGGTGTCCGAAGAGATGCAGCGAGAATTGCCCATGACCGAGGAAGATGAAGAGAAGATGTCGGAGCAGGACCACCCGGTAGAAGACGGAGAGGCTTCCCTCCAATTGCACAGCCGGACCAAATTGCTAGACCTCTAATCCTTCATGGTCGAGGAGGACGACTCGGTTTTCTTCATCGGCATGCTTTTCATTGGAAGGTTCCTTTCTTCTTGAGTTGTAGTTTCTTTTCAAAGTTCTCATTGGTCGAAGGAGGAGCACCGACTCGTCCATCTCGCTCGCGAGTCGCTTTCTTCGTCGGACAAAAGAGAAGACCCTCCTCCCTCAAATGAACGTCAAAATGGAACCAAGGCTACCTTGTGTGGGTTGCTTGTTCAGAAGAAGAAGGAGTGATAGGGCATCCTCCGTGGGTTCACGCTCTCCTCCTCTTCTTTTTCCATCGAAATCATTTCCCAAGCTTTGCCCAGAAGCAGCTCCTCGCTTCTCAAACGGGGCTCTCCGATCTCCAGATTCACAGTTGGTTCAGGGTTAGCTGCCTTGCTTGAAGGAGGTCTCAGAGACAGAGAACACTTCGTCGAGAAGAACGTCGCCATCGAGTGGAGAAGAAGAGACTCGAGATGGTCGACCGAGAAGGGAAGAGTCTGGAGCAATCGCCGTCTCTTTTGCTTGGTCTCTTTACTCGTATTCTCCACTCGGAGAAGACCTCTTCGCCCAGAAGCTCTGACAATAAAGCGTGAATCGAAGGAGACGCCAGAGATGAAGGAATGACTCAGACCCATTGATGTCCTCTTACGGCGTCCTTGTCCTTCTCCTTTTCGTCCAGCTCTCTTCACCGTGTAGTACAAGTCTGGGTCTCGCAAGCAACTGGACGGTGCACGTGGAGGGTCGTCTCTCCTGCCGCGGCCGTCCCATTTGGGCCGTCGTCAAGTTGTGGGACGAGGACTGGGAATGTGAGCACTTCTTCCCTTCACATTTTTTAGATGTCTTGGATCATAATGACTTGATCGGAAGAACGGTGAGCGACGAGAAGACAGGCTGCTTCGCCCTCTTCTCCATCTCGCAAAGCATTTTCCCCATCCATCCAGTCCTCAACATCTATCATCGTTGTGACGGCGACGCTCTTGAACCGGTCTGGATGAATTGGTTGAAAACTTGTTGAAGGACTGTTACTGGACGATGACCAAGAGGATCGACCGCTCCTTTGTTAAGAGCGCCAAGGACGAGCAGGCGAAGATCCTCTTCGTGGAGTTTCTTCTCTTCTTGTTCATTTTGCCTAGACTTGAACTGTCAGGAAGGAATGCGGAAGAGAAGACTTGTGAGGGTCAGAACAGGAACGGGCCCACCTCGCTCTTCTGGGATCTCCTCGCCAGTTTCGTCTATTGACATTCCTTCGCCTCTTCTGAGAACTTCTCCCTTTTTCATAGCCGAATCTTTGCATAAAGATTCCTTTATCCAGAATGTTCATCTTCACTCGCAGACGGTCGGTCCTCGTCATGTTCGGGGTGCGTCCTGAGTCTTGGAGGGAACGACGACACAGAACATCTTGGTTTTATCCTTTCTTCTCCTCTTGAAGTACATCGAGCCCCGCGACATCTTCCGCGAGCGATGGAAGAGTCGCTCGAACAAGGTCTTTTCTCCCAGTGAAGAAGACGGCTGTTCAGTCAGAGCCCTGCGAGGACTTCTACAGACACGCCTGCGGGGACGTCGTCTCCTCGGCTGACGAGGGCAGCCACGGCCGCGGCGAGGAACGTCTCGCTCGTCTTCTCGCCGTCAACAACGCGAGACAACGACGGAGAGACCCCATCATAGTGAGTCTTCCGTCTGTTGCCCCCTCACAGTGCGATAGTTGGAGTATGAGAGGACTCTCGAGGAATCGGGGCCCGTCGACGAGGAGGAACTCGCGAATCAACTGCACATTGCCTGCGACGGTCGATCTGTGCAGTGCTACAGGGTATTTCCTCTTTCATCTTCAACCAAGAGAAGCAGGATCTAATGAACAAGTTGGTGGAGGTGTACCGGGCGGACCTCGAGGGCCTCGACGTGGAAGATCCTCGACGAAGAACGCTTCTCATCAAATTCAAGGAGATCGCCTGGTGGGACGAGAATCTCGAGGTGTCTTTTTCGAGAAAGAGAAGAGAAGAAATTAAGCTGTTGCCCGATTGGCGTCTCGCCCGTTTCCTCACCCGTCTCGCCGTCGAGATGCTTCAAGTCGCCGACTTCCAGGTCTTCAAAGAAAGATAGAGAGAACAGATGTTCAGAGAGCGATCGCAGCCTATGTGCGTCGTCAGACACTGCTCGCCCTCGGCCAGAGCGTCCTCGACTCGGGGCTCCTGCCGCCCTCGCTCCTCGTCCGTCTCCACGCCGTCCTCGACAACGTCGAAGAAGCCATCCGAAGCCGCTTCCAGGTTTCTCTTTCAGAAGAAGGTGAAGGAAGCAGAGGACGGAGTGGTTGCTTGAGAAGCGGCGTGTCGGTTTCAGCTACTTCCGTCTCTTCGATTATCATCTGGAACGAATTCAACGAGGTTTCCAAAAAGAGGAAGGAGAAAGAAGTCGCAGTCTTCTTATATACGAACGGTCTCTTCAGCGATGAACGCCACTTGGAGAAGGCGGTCCTCGACTACGCACGCGCCCTCGACAAGAACCTCGACTATTTGTCTCTTCTTTTTCTGAAAAAAAAGGAGAGAATAGACGTTACATGACGGGGTCGAGCATCTCCTTCGAGGCGGTCGTTGTCTACGTGGGACATCGTCTCTTGTCGACACGGCCTTCGCTGGACGAGGAGCTCCTCTCGCACGCCCATCACTTCAGAGCCTTGAATGCTCTGCGAGGAGACGCCTCGACGGCCTCGTGGCACTTCCTCGTGCACGCCTCGACGGCTGCCATCCTCAGCTGGACAGAAGAGGCCCCCGATGCCGCCTTGGTCTGTCTCCTGACATCTCCCTCTAAATACTTTGCAGTATGGCTCCTTCGGCTATGCGATGGCACACGAGCTGATGCACTCCTTCATCCGAGACGATCAACTTCTTCTCTTTGAGCAGCCCATCGAGGTTCTCGAAGATCTCCACGTTGAGTTGCAGGAGTTCCAACGAGCTCGCGACTGCTTCATCCACTTCTACGAGAAGGACGTCTGTCCCCTGCATCCCCTGGTCTCTCTTCTTCCTCAATACAAGCAACAAACTGCATAGGCTAAATGCGGATTGAATGGCGAGAAGAAGACTCGAAGTGGCAGTCACACTGTCTACGAGGACGCCTGCGATCAAGTGAAAAGAAGTCTTCTTGAGAGAGTTTCAGGAGGGCTTCCGCGCCGCCTTCGAGGCTTTCCTCGACAGTGGCCTCGACCCTCAGGTACCTTCTCCTCTTTCAAAGAGAAGTTCAAGGCGCGGGTATACGAGGACCTTCGTGTTACTAATCTGGAGCTGTTCTTCTTTGCGATGGCGAATGCCATCTGCGAGCCGCTGCCCGACGACGCCTTTCAACCCGACCTCGTCTTGTAGTCTCCTTGTCAAGAGTCTTCAGGAAGACACTCACTCGGAGACACTGCTGAGGACGAACGCGGTGTTGAAGCAGAGCGAGGCCTTCGCCGCCTTCTTCCACTGCCGCGACGGCGATCCCATGTTCCTTCATCCGGTAATTTTCTTCTCCTTCGATGAACACTTTCAGGAGGATTTCTGCGGCTTCTTCGGCGACGAGTACGTCCCCGACGGCGCCGTCCGCCGCTATGCTCTCCAAGCATAAACTTCTTCATTAAAAAAATACAAGCACATCACAACAACAAGTGTTATTGGGAGGGAGAAGCGAATAGTTTCGGAAGTGTTCCTCGGCGAGGACGAATGATGTGAAGACGATTGGCGCAGGGTTTACATTCCCGTGTCCTCTTCCTCTCCCTCATCACGATTTCAAAAAAAAAACGCGCGCATGCTTGAGCGAGATCAAAACGTTTGACCGTTGAAATCAATTGCTGTGTTCACAAAAGTGGAGATTTTGACAAAGTTGTGCGCTCTCGTTTTGTTCATTATTTTCATTAAAAATGGCGGTTTTACTTGTCACGACTTGGATCTTTTTCAGTGCGATGTGGAACAACATGGAGGTGGTTGACATGGAGCTGTGCTCACCCCCTAACGCCACTCCTCCGTTGTCGCCAGCTCGCTTTGAGGATCTTGATGTAGACACCCAAGAAGAAAATGTGAGTCTTTTGTTGACGCTTATGAAGAGGCAGCTTGATCGAACGATAGCCTCGTTCGGCGAGGTTCGCATCACCGGCAGTGGTGAAGATGAGGACGTCGAAGTTGTGGAGGCTCCGCGAGCGCCGCATCCTTGGATGTTTGAGACGTCAGGCAAGTGCATCGAGGAGATGACATCACCCAAATTCCTCACCGACCGTCTCGACTTCATCATCGCGGCCGGCAAGCG
>JAQIXL010000712.1:0-25983 GCA_034700245.1 Poikilolaimus oxycercus | reverse complement strand
CGAAACGAACATTTTGACTACAATAATACCCGGAAAAGCGCAGAATCGGCGAAAATCAAAATGTTCTAGAAAGTCGGCCGGAGTGCTCCTTTAAATATATATTTACTGCCAACAGATTGCACTCTGTAATTCCGCCAGTTTTGCTATTGCTCAAGCATACATTTTCATTCTTGACATGTGCGGCTTCGCTCTCGGTATTCATCTTCTGCATGAGGGCAGTGTCAGCGACAAGGCCGTGTTCGTGTAAGTCGATTGAGCTTCTTCACATGACCTTTGAGCAGTGGCACAACGATGGCGGCGATGGCCGGCTGGGCAACGGTCTTCAGCTCACAGGCTTTCACGTGAGCTTCTCTTGCTGCAATTATATTTGCGCTAGTAATTTAGTGATTTCATCCGAGCTTCGCCCGCTGTGAATTCGCTTCTACAACTCGTTCATAGTCACACGGCCACAGATCCGAGCACTGGAACCAAACCTGTAAGTTTCAGAAAAGCATGGAAAGACGTCTTTCAGGAAATCTCCGGTAAGGTGGCAGTTCGACACTTGAATTTTGCTTATCCAACTCGTCCCAAAACGAACGTCTTGACAAATCTCAACTTTAACGTTGGCAGCGGTGAAGCTGTCGCTCTTGTCGGTGCTTCTGGTTGCGGGAAGAGTACCATCGTTCAGTTGTTGGAACGCTTTTACGCCTACAAAGAAGGACGAATTGTGAGCCTTGCCCGAACAACCAGAAAATTGTCTTTAGACGATCGATGAAAGCGATATTCGATCTTTCTCACTGGCTCATCTCCGATCTTCAATGGCACTCGTTTCACAGGAGCCGGTGCTCTTTCGAGGCAGCGTCTTGGCAACTTGGAAACGTAGGGGCGGGAAAAGTAGGGGTTACGACATGGTAGTGGCACAAACTATGCATAATGGGTAAAAAATGTAAAAAATAAAGGACCAAACTGTTTACGATTGGTGTCGGAGCACAATGGAACACCCCTATACACAAAAGTTCAAAAAGATACGAAGCAGGCAGGATTCGAACCTGCGATCTCTGGATTCGAAGTCCAGCGCCTTATCCGCTAGGCCACAGCTCCACAAACAACGCCCCAGAATTTTTGGTGAAATAGGATTGCGCAATTGTTGTTGCCTCTGACGCTGACAAAAAGAGTCAGCAAACTTCACCGACAGAACCGACGACAGATTTGTTGACAAAACGGCCTTCTAATGGGGCAGTGTAACAATTTGCTTCTTTAGCGGCTGTGTATATAAGGTGACTTCATTGTGAGGCACAAATGTTCAATGAATGGTGGGGAAAAAAGAGAGCCTCAAAGGCTGCTAAAAATAATAAATGAAACTGAAATTTGCTTTTTAAAATACGTTAAATAAAATGTCGCCGGCGTGTATGAAACAAAAACTGGAAAAAAGCAAAACAATCTAGTCCAAAAATGTTTCGAAGCTAGCAGGATTCGAACCTGCGATCTCTGGATCCGAAGTCCAGCGCCTTATCCACTAGGCCATAGCTCCGGTGGTGACAGCACTCTCGCGCCACATGGCAAAACGAGAGCGGCCGGCTACTCGACAAACAAGTAACTGGTCGAGAAACAGTCGAAACAACGTCTTTTTCCTAGAAGCTTCGATTTCTTGCTAATTACGCCGCCATACACGTAAGCATTAGTCATCAAAGAATCATCATGCACTTTATGGTGCCAGTGAAACCTCCGCAATGACGATGTAAGGTTGCTTTTGAGGTCTCCAAGTTTGCCGAAGCTGTTGAGACAAGTCCGACGTCTGGAAGGCGCGTCTCGGCGTCCACCGCGCCGTCTTCGTCGGCGTTTTTTCCTAGCTGGTCATCGGTCGTTGATTGCGATCTCGACGGACCCCGTTTTGGGGCGAGGAGAGAGAGAGAGAGAGACGGACACGCGCCTTCCTTCTCGTCCCCATTCGTCTTCATCACACTCTCACTTCTTCTTCTTCTTCTCGCCTTCTGAGTCGCCTTATGTCAGCAGATTCACCAATCGCTTTCACTTTTCTCGTTTCTTCAAAGACCGGCGAAGAGTCTCAAAGCCGTAATGACAACGGGCCAATTGACTTGAACTTGCCTCTGGACTGCCTCTCCCGTTTCACACTTCTTATCTCATTTTGCCTCTGGCAAAACCTGCCAACGGCAGTTCCCGTGCTCGTCACTTTTTTTCTTTCTTCGAGGAAGAAGAGGGAGGAAGGTTCTTGAGGCGACGCGCCGATCAGGCAAGGCCATCGGCGTCGTCGCCACCGGCGCCCTCTGGCCGTCCCCTCTCACTTCCTCTCTCACCTCCCTCTACGTCCTCGTCTCCTTCTGCTACTGATTTATTAGGCGGCGACGTTTTTAGAGCTCGTCCCCTTGACTTGATTTGTTTTGCGCGGGAAGTGAAGCGTGTCTGCAACGGGTGCACGTAGCTTCGAGTTAGTACAAATCGGGCTTGAAAGGAAGGTTAAGGCCTCCTCGTGCATGACGTTCCCCCTTCCACCTCGTACTCGTCCTTTCAGTATTCAACACCACGCCGGCCTTTTCTTTTCGTCCGGCCACGACGCGTCGCCTCTTCCTTCCGCCCGACCTCTCTCGTCGTCCGTCGTCGTCGAAGGGGAATTTCACGGTCGTCGCCTCTCTTCCGCCTCGTCGTCTTCACTTCTTCTCCTTCTCCTCCTCCCTCCTCACTCCTCACTCCCCACGAGCGCCTGCATCGCTGCCAGGCACGCGATCCACGCCTTGCACATGCATGTATTCATGACGCACACTGGGTGCGTGAGGCTTTTGGATCACTCGATCATCCTGCATGTGAGTCGTTCGCTCTTGCCAAGTGGTTTTTGACCGACTTGAAAAGAAGAGGAAGACCGAGTGGCTCTCCTAAATCGTTTCACGCCCTTTTTCCTCCTCCCTCTTCCTCTCTCCAAGTCGTCCCATTCCATTGAACTAGTGAATGGATTTCAGATGGTTTCCCTTAGCCCTCCCCCTGGTCCATCACCCTCTTCTCTTTTCTTTCGACCCTCTTTCTTCCGTCTCCTCCAACGACCAGATGTGAGAGTTCTTCTTCTCTTCCTCTCGACTCACCCTCCTCGACTCACCCTCGACTCCCTCACCTCTCCTCACCCCTCCTTTCTTCTTGCATCGCTCTGTTATGGCCTTGCAAACCATTGAGAGGTCAGGATGCTGTCTCGAGCGGGCATCTCGGAGTCCTCAAGAACCACACTCTACTTTCCTTCCTTCTTCTTGAGAAGTCACGAGTCATTCACGTGCCTCTCGAGTTCCTTCTAGAATGTCGAAACATGCGGTTACGCATCCAAATCGACGATTATTCATCATTTGTGTGCGCGGCGTCTTAGTCGTTCGGCTCAGACAACTAAGCCTCTTTGCTCTCTGGCCGCCGCCCTAATGTCACCAAGGAGATGAGCGCTCGTTTAGGGAAACAAGTCGCCTTCTGCTTGTTGTTCTAGTCTTTCAACACCCAAAACGAGCATCGAGACAAACGAGCCGAGAAGGAAGAAGAAGAGGAGAGAATAGGAGAAAGGAAGAGGATATTCGATTCGTGCATCCTTGAATGCCTCCTTGGCGCCTTTCATTACCGGCCCATCAGCCGCCGCCTTGGCCATCACCGCAGAGAGCCTCTCGAGAAATGACATCTGGCTTAGTTGATGAGAGGTGGAGGAGGAGGAGGGCGAGCTGTGGACCCGACGGTCTTGAGGTCCACTTCCGCACCTCTTCGGTCTGAAGGGGGACGGCCGCTGCTGCGGCGGCACGAGGACCTCCTCGTCGGGTCGTCGAGTGTGTCGCCACTCCGAGTCGCTCCTCTCTTGCCTCTCATCCTCCCCCGAGATCGCCTTTCGCGCCCTTCGAGTGCCGCCGTCGCAGCCCGCAAGAGGCGCCGCCGCACATTGCAAAGCAGCTTAGGTGTTTCAGACCGACTCGGATGTCATCCGCCCTTCCTTCCTTCCGTCTCTTTGAGATCTTTCGACATTGTGCCGCTCTTTCATAACCTCTCATCTTCTTCTCAATGTCTCCAATAACATGGCCATTAACAAAATCATCGTGCTCCACGCCCCAACGCGACAAGACCCTTCAGTCCCAGAGGCTTAGTGGAAGAAGGAAATTAATCCTTGTGGACGAAAAGCCGCGCCGCGCGCGCTAGCAGAAACGCGCTCGCGCGCACGCAAAAGAAAAGCGGATTTGGGCTAATTTGTTCAAGCCGCTCCCCCCTCGTTGGAGCACGCTCTTCTCTTGCCTCTTCAGAGGCCCGTAAATGAGCTAATGTGCATGTCCTGTGAGTACATGAGCCGGTTCCCGATGCCCCTTCCATGGCCGTGTTAGAAAATCAAATTAGGCGAATCTTTTCCGGTATTTCCTTTGCAATGCGATTTGAAGTCATCGTAAGGAAGAGGGATGTCTCGGGGTGATGTGAAAGGATAATCCGACCGGAATTGAATCTCTGCAGCCTGATAAGATTGGAAATTCAATGACGAACGAGGGAGATCAATCCCCTGGGAGCTCCACTTAGGCTCTCTGGGAGTGTTGGACAGCGAGCCCCTTCTTGTTGTCTCTTTTTGAATTGAATGTAAACTAGTGGAGAGAGAGCAGAGGAGAGAGAGATCCACTCTTCAATGAGCCGTGAAGTGTGAGTGCGAGGAGGTTGAGAGGAGGCCCTGAGAGGGGTGTTCAAGTGAGACGAGAAGAGGAGAGGAGGAGGCGCTCTGGCGGTGGTGGCGGTGGCCAAGAGCCCGGGGTGCGACCACTGACTGTCGTTCACACACACACCAACCACTCGAACACACGAGGAGGGACGACGAGAAGAGCGGCACCCTGAAGTGCGCGCCCCCAAGTGGAGGTCCTATGTCGTCCTCTTCTCTCTCTCGGCCTCCTCCTCCTCCTTCTTGCCACTTCACCGCTCCACTCTTCTTCTCCTCTTCTTTTGCTTCCTCATGGACGTCTTTCGAAATTCTCTTCTTCAGACTATTTTCGTGCAGATCGTAAACGGAGTTCCGAGCTCGTTGTGCGGCGACTTACGCTCGTCTTCCCGTACACATAAGGACGGCGCGCGTGCTCACGTTTTTAGTGGGCTCTTGTCGGCGCGGAAATAATGCCGTGAAAGAGAAGCGTTGAGGGCGGCCCTCCCCTGGCCCGACGACCCTAAAGAACGTCGTTTAGAAGGCCGTTACATGTGCGCGTTGCGCGTCGGCCGAGGCAACGCGCGTTGCGGCACACGGTGAGTGCCCCTTCCCTCTCTCTCGCCTCCTCCAAACGATGTTTTATGATCTGCCCATCTGTTCAGCAAATGGTCCCCCGTCGCTTCCGTCGTGTTGTTATTGAGCCGAATGGGTCGAGGGAGGGAATCGAGAAGAGTGAAACATATCCGCGTCGAGGTGACATTGCATAACTCAGCGAGGCACACTCAGCCGTTCGCCTCGCTTTGCTCTCGGCCTCTTTGCCTTCTCAAATGTTTGCGGCTCCTTGAAGGCTGTTAGTCAGAGAAGAGAGAGGGTCGAGTCACCACGCCGACGACGCCACTCGAGGACCCACTCGACCCTTGTATTTGCACTCCTCGACGACTCGAGTTCACTTCTTCTTCTCCTTCTTCTTCTTCATCCAACACATCCATAGAGAGCCACTCATGTCTCCTCCACTCTCTCCCTCTCCTTCTTCCCGCTCCACTCCTCGCCCCTCCCGGTCTCACTCTTTTCAAACCACGGACCAACAAAAACTCTCTTCTCCTCTCCTTCTCCGCACCTCTTGAGGTCTCCAAGAGAGATTCAATGGACCACAAAGGGGCTATTTTCTTCGTCTTTTTCTTCGCCAACCCGCACCAGGGCCACTCGTTCTGTTAAGAGGCCAGGAAGGCCGCAAAAAGAATCCCCCTTGTAACGGATTCTGCTGCTTTCCTTTCTTTTCTTCTTCGTTCTTCTCGAAAGAGGTGGGGAGGAGGAGGACTAGTCGTCGGCAAGTGGTCTTAGGCTCGCTTCGCCTCGAGTGAAAGGAGGGTTAGCTGGCGAATAATTCATCGTGTTGTGTGCGCGAGCAGAGACTTGAGGCGTGAAGGGGACGGGGGGGGGGTAGAGGGGACCCCCGTCGGTTTGCTTCACATCCTCTCCACGACGAAAGGAGGACAAGCTGAGAGAGAGAGAGACTGCAGTCAGGTTGGATTTCCTGCCTCCTCTTGCGTTTCCCCCGTTGCCCTCCTCTTCTTTCGTTCCCCCTTCCGACGTCTTCGTTTTCACAAGGCATCCATCTTCACACTCTCTACACCTCCTCCTCCTCCTTCTCCTCCTTGGCCCGCCCTCCCTCCCGCGCCTGCTAAGAGCGGGCGATGGATCATATTGCATTTTCGCCTCTTCTCCTTTCAACACAGCACGCAAAGGGCATTTCTTATTTATCCCAATGACCGTGATGTGTTGCTGTTTATGATCTATAAAGGCGCCTCATGGGAGAATCTTTATGAGAGCAGTGATGAGGAAATGGCCTTTGTTTATCCAAGAGAGAGCGGGTTTCCTTCTCTTTCTCCGCGTGCAGCGGGGTGATGGGCTCACAAAAACGCGGAATGACTGATATGTGGAAAGACGCTGGGGGGCTTGTGGCGCGAAGACGGAGGACAGCTGTCTCGCTTAACCGACAAGCTCGCCCCTCTCATCGGGTTCGCCCCTCGACCTCCCCAGAGAGAAACGATCTGTCACCGAGAACACCTGCTTCCTCTCTCTCTCTCGATCGCTCGCGACTGTTTCCCCTTCCGCCGATTTACCGCGTACATGAACCTTTTTCCTATCTGTCCAGTCGTCTGTCCTTCCGTTCTCCACTCTCTCTTATGTGTGTGCAGTGGCTCGTAAATCATTCAAGTGCAAGAAGCGGCGGAGCGCAGAGTGTGGCGCCTGTTGATCACTAGGGGGACCGCCGCGGCCTTCCCGCTCTCTCTTCCAAACCGCACTCTTAAGACCTTCTAAGCCGTGATGCCCCGGACTCCCACAGGCCGCCGACCACTTCTAGTCTCCTACATAGATACATTATGGAGTTTTGGTCTTAGCTGCGCGGCTTCCTCTCTTCGACCATTTCATCACCTTTATCTTTTTCTTTTAGATTGAAGATGCCCAAATACGGGCTTGACCGAGTTTCGAAAGCATCAATTTGCCTCTGAAGCAGAAAGAAGAGTCACGGTTGATTGCTGTGTGTGCTAGTCGTTCAATAGCCGAGCTCCTCTTCTAGGGGCTTGGCTTGAAATTGCACCGTTGAACCATCTCGTCTTCTTCTATTGCGCGCGCGCCTCTCGCTCTAGCACCGTCGTTGGGTTTGAGCCGCTCTTTGCGGGGGGCTAAGCGCCTTACGCAAGATGAGCCTCTCTCTCCTCTCTCCTCTCTTCCTCTTCGGTCGGTCCTCCTTCCCCCCAATCAGCAAAGGTGACAATTCTTTTCCCCTTCTCGTCCGCTCATCAAATAGAAGACCTGACATTAGTTGCACACACACGCCCCTCGGTGCGCGCTAAGCTAAGCTCCAAAACAGGCACTTTCCTGTGCTCAAGTCCTCATAGCTAGTGGTTAGCTGGGCTGATCGCGATTTTCCTGTTTTGAGCCTTCTCTCGTTGTGGTTTCGCCTACATGGTCAGGTTCGTCATGCTTCCTTCTTCTTCTTATCTCAGGACTTCTTCGTCATGCAAGCTGCCCTACAAGCTTCTAGTCCGCCTAAGCCGCTGCTCGCTCTTCCGAAGCCTCTCCTTCACAAACACGGGTTTGGTGACGTTTTCGCGGCTTCGCTCCCACTTTTTTGTTGTTTAACCAAAGCGAAGAAGTTTCTCTCATAGCAAAGAAGCCGAGCGGCGGCGACCGGTTCCGTTTGAACTGATCGAGATTGACAGGTTTCCCGCCAAAAAGACTCCCTCTTTCTCTTCGTTGATCTGCGTTCAACGGACGGTGTGTGTACGCATGTCCTTGTCTTTTTCTTCTCCTTCGCACATCGTGCCTTCCTTCTGTCACCAGAGTGATGCTCTTTTTGTCAAGTCTCTTCTCTCTCTCTCCCTCTATCTCTTTCTTCTTTGAGAGACCTCGAGGTTGAGTGGTTGCCTCCTCGCCGCCGCCGCCCAGATCATTATCGTCCCCCGGCTGTGAAGAGTGCCGATGAGCGATTGGAGGTGGACGAGGGGGGAGAGGGGGGAGTGAAGAGAGACGACGATGCGATTTCACGCATTGCAAGTTCCTCCCCTCCTCTTCCCCTCGACCGCCTGACACTTCTTTTTTTCTTCTTCACCGCGTCTTCCGCGTCACAAACACTCACTCAATCGGCGCAAAAAGCTCAGCCGCCGACACCACAAACTCGTCAACGACTTTTTTCCTCGTCGGCTTTGCGTGCAATGAGTGTGTGTGCTGACAGCGTTTGCACACCTCTCACTAACAGAATCTCTCTCTTTCACTCGCAGACACGACCGGCCTCCTTCTCTCCTACAAAGCCCATATTAATACTGCTCGTGTCGGGCCAATGTCGGGGCGGCGTGAAAAGCGATTTGCAATGGTTTTGGAGGTTTTCCGGCTCATCTCAAGACACACAAGCAGATGGCCGAGTCGAGGAGGAGAAGAAGGAAGGAAACGAGGCAAGGAAAAAAGATGAAAGGAGAACAAAACCAGTTATCTTCACGAGGCGCAGTGATTTCAATGTTTTTTTTTGTCGTTTGACGCTGTGTACGCGCTGCTCAGCTGCTCGCCCGCAGGCAATGAGCCTTGTCTTCTCTCTCTCTCTCTTGCTCACGCCTGCTTGTCCACAGCTTGTTGCGCCTCCTCTCTCTCTCCTCTCCTCAAAGTGAAATGACGGCCTTTGAAGTCACCGGCATCCGACAATTTCACTGCTCGCCCGTCGAAGACCTCCCAGACCTGTGTTTTGCCGACTTGCGAAAGAGGGCTCTCAGCGAGAAATTATGGCTTCCGTCATAAATACTATGTGCCATTGGCATGAAAATAGTGATAATAATAATAATCCCCGCTGGGCGGCCAACGACGACGAAGACGACGCGTTAGAAGGGGCTATAAAAAGTCTGCGAGTGTGCCTATTGGTGTTGCCGACGACGCAATCATTGCGCGCCGCTAAAGAGTCGACGACGGGGGTTAAGAGGCTTTTTGCCTCTTTCTCCCCTCGAGACTCCTCTTCGAGTGAAGGCGAATTAGTGTCATCGTGTTTTACGACGTGTTAAGAGGCGCTCTCGAGCGCGCACTCTTGAAGACCGTCGTAAGCCCCCGGACAAACACTTCTTCTTCTTCTTCTTCTTTCTCCTTCCACTCATCCGCGTTCTTCCCTTTCTATTTCTTCTTCTTCTCTGTCCTCTTAAGAAGCCCTCAGCACATTCCTTCATGGAGATGAAGGGAGAAAGGAAACGATCCGCGAAATGGCTTCTCATTTGAATAAGGAGACAGGGTGGTGGAGATTTATTGAGGAGCCCGCCTGGTCATCATTGACTGGCCAGTGAGGAGAGATGGCCATTGGTGTGGTTGTTGTGTAAGACCGCCGATAGGAGGGACACTTAGCCGAGGCGGGACGCGTCATTTATAACACCCTCCTCTTCCCCCTCTCGAGAGAAAGAGAGACAGGGGCGGTCTCCGGTCACAACGGCGGCCTTGCCTCCTCTCCCGCCCGAGCACTCATCTCGTAGAGAGATCTGTTTGCCTTGTGGCCCTTACGGTGAGATTAGATAAAGAATAATTAGGGCTAGAGGAAGAGAGAGAGGGTGGGGGATGAGACGGACAGATGGGCCTTCAGCCCGACCGCCGCTGCCGCCTTCTCTTCGAACATGTTCTCCCGCCTTCTTCTTCTCCCTTCTCCCGTGGGAGTCGTTCATCTTCTCAACGCCTCGGCGCCGAGCTTTTCTTCAAACTGATTTCATTCGTCTTAGTCATGCCAGATGGCCTTCGTGTGGCCGAGCGGCCTTCTTGCTCTTTTGTCTGTTTGTCCTCTCTCCCTTTTGACTGGGTGAGCAATGACTGATTGGTTCCATGTTTGAATCACGGCTCAGGGGACCTTTCTTTAGAGGAGTTCCTCCTCCCCATTGGGACGCGACAAGGGGGAGAGAGGGGAGGGGTTCAGGGGTATTTGGCAACATCATCCGCTCACCTCGCTCGTGGTTGCGGATCATCCGCCTCTCGGCCCCGGCCGTCGACTTAAAACGCGCGGCGGTTGTGAGGGGCTTTTGAGCTGGTGGGAAGCCGCTTACTTTTGAGGGAAGAGAGAGGATGAGAGAGAGGAAAAGGGTTTCCCTTCACTCACACTCACTAAAGGCCACTGTGTCCACTGGGATGAACGTCATTGTGAGTTCTTCTCCAAAGCCCCCTCCCCCCTTTTCAAAGTGAGTGAAAATCGCCAAGTTCATCCGAGTTCTTCAACGAGGAGCGAGGGCGGCTGAGCACTCGCTAAGTCGGCCCGTAAGCCTAAGCCGCTCCTCCACGGTGCGCGTTCTTTTCTTTTGAAACACACCTTCCTTCTTTGCCTTCTTCTCCTTCTTCTTTTCCAAAACCGCCTCTTATCTCTTCGTCTCTCTCCCACTCTTCAGCGCGTTTTTTTGCATCTGAATCGCCACCTCGATGTCTTTCCTTTTTGGAGCTTTGAAGTCGGACTTCCGATTGTGAAGGTGCCACTTTGGAGATGTTTATGAGCAAGTGGGAAGAGAGTCGTATTTTGATGCCCCCCTCCACCTCTTGCGTCTTGCTCTGCACTTTGGTTCCCTCTCTCGTTGTGCATGACCATTCACACAACCCTTGATTTATTTCGTTTATCGCAGCAGCACCAGCAGCAGTGCCACGACCACGAAAGAAGTTTTATGTTCGCATGTCGTAAACGTCGCCGGCCGGCAACGACCTCTTCCCCTCGCATTCTCTTGCTTCAATGGGCTGTCTCTCTCCCCTCCAGAGTTTTTTGCCCTACCACTCACCTCCGTTCCCCGATGCGTTGATCTACCGAGGCGAAGAAGGTTTTTATCTCCCGGTCCTTCGAACACGTAGTTGCCCAAAACATAAATGGTGCAGTGTGGTGGGCCGTAAAAACAATTTCGGCGCGAGCGGCACTTTGGGTCCGCCAGTTGGAAGGGGGCAGGTCGGGTCGTTCGAGGGAAGGGAAAAAAATGAAGTGGGCGCTAGAATGAGTCCATTGAGGAGAGGGAGGAGAGAGGGCCGTGGGTCGTTTGGAGGAACCAAGAGAACGCGCGCTCGAGGAGAAGAGGGTAATTCCATCAAGTCCGACAACGATGTCTCTCTATGCCCCCCCCCCCTTTCACGTAGAGGAAGAGGCCCCATACCATCATTTCCCTCATTCCCTCTCCTTTCCGATGTCCTCTTCGAGTTCAAATTATTTTCTCCTCGACTTCATCTCTTTTTACACTTTATGACGCTGGTCTTTCTTTCGAAAATTGCTCGCTCCTGTCTCGCTTTTTTTCATGAAAATGATTGCTTTCCGTGATTCACAAAAAAGCGCGAGCAGTGACGTTTATGAGGGACGCGCATCAAGTGCATTGAAGCTTGTGCTGAAAGGACAGGAAGGCGCTCGCAGAAAAGCAGCCGCGGCGAACTTCCGCTGTAGGCTGCTCCTTTCTGGTCGTTCGCGTTGCTCGGCCGACTGGTCGACCCCGTTGGTCGTCGGGCTCTCTAATAGTCTGCTGTCCTTCAAGGCGAACGAACACATTTCACATTCTTCACGTTTCCCTTGTTGATTTCTTTTCCTTCTTCTTCTTTCTCTGCAAAGAGTTTACTGCCGCCAGCTGTCGTTGACTTGAACGACCGTCCGTTTCACTCCGTTGCCTCCTTCTGCTATTTCCTCGAAAATCGAGTTTTCCTCCTTTGCCCCCAGCCGCCAGCACCCCACGCCGCCCCGATCTCACGGTCGGCGAGAAAGACGCACAGTCAACAGTTTTATGGGTATTGGGCCATGCGCATTATACGCGTGATTACGTTTCGGAAGACGCGCCTCGTCTCGCGTTAAGAGAAGGAGAAGGCGGAGAGAGAGGGAGAGAGGCCGGAAAAGAAGTTGCGCAAGCTCTGAGATCAAATAAAGAGGAAATGGCGAGGGGAAACAGACCTCGGAGACCACTTCTGAGTCTTCTTGAGAAGGGAGAGGGATAATATGGTTAGTAAATAGAGGAGTGAGCAATGACCTTGTCAGGGCTGTCCCCTCCTCCTCCTTCTCCCTCCCTCTGCTCCTCCTTCTCCTCACCCTTCCGTTCTTTTGGCGGCAAGAGGAGTCTCTCTTCTCTCGACATTGCGCTTGTCCGTCGTCTGGTCGTCTTCTTCGGCCTTCCTCCTGTCATCTTTTTTTCTGCTCATCTTGACGACTCGCTTTCGACACATCAACCTGCCAATTCATGGGGTGTTCCTCCTCTTTCACCTCGTTTTCCTTGCAAAAAAAAGGGCCGCCGCCGCCAGAACATCGACCTTCTCTCTCTTCCGCCTTCTTCCACTCTCTTTTTAGTGCGCCCCCCTAAACTTCACGTTTCACGAACTACCAACTATTCGCCCTCCTCCTCTCTCTCCTCTTCCTCTCACGCACAAACACTCTAATCGAATAATCGCATTATCGTTCGTTTCTCCCCACGAACCATTTCAACCTTTTCAATGACCGCCTCCTTGTGTGAAAAAAAGAGTATGAGAGAACTCGTCCTCTGTGTGTGTACTATTTTCTTTCTCCTTCTTCGACGTCTCCTTCTTCTTCTGCAATACGCATTACGTGTCTCTCCTTCTTTCTTGCTAAACCCATTTGGCCGGTCGCGGGTCGTCGGCGGCAACCGACGACGGGGCGACAAATGCCATTATCCCTCTCTCCTCCCCCCTCGCCCCTCTGTCGACCGCGACCCCTAACGTCGTCGCCGCCCCGGCGAGTTTCCGACTCTTCGCGCGCCTCCCTCTTCTTCGCGTTGCACGGTCATTTTCGTTGAGTGTCACATTAGATTTGTCGCCAGCCTCCTCACCTCGTCTCCTCGTCCATCATCGTCCTCGTCGTCCTCTTCTCGGCTCATCTATGTTTCGAAATTACTTTACGGCTTTCCCCCCGCCGCCACATCAATTCCCACACTTCCTGAGAAACTACACTTTGAGATTTCACGCCATCTTTATAGCTGACACCGAGTCTCATCTCTCCTTCCTCTACCACAAGCACTTTTGTGCCAGCCCTTCCAGTCGGAATGCGCAGAGATTATCAAGCTTTCGAAGCGATTTTCTCCTTTTTGCGCCACTTCTCTCACCTGTGTAGACAGAGCTAAAGGCAAAGAGGTGGCAAGAAGCCGGGCGAGTGCTTAAAATACTATAATCACATACCAATTCCGAAACGCCCAGTGAAGCGGAAGGTGAAAATTCAGCTGGCTGCCCGTTCAGCAAAAGAGAGGCTAATTCCGACTAAATAACGCGTGAAAACCCACGGAGGCGCCGGTCGCCCCGACCGCCGCGCACGCACGGATGAATAATTCGTAGGTTCAGACGCCTCCTCTTTTTGTTGAAAGAGGAGGAGGAGCGGTCAAAAGGGCGTGTGCGCATTTGCAGTGTGTGTGTCCTGTTGGCGTAAATTGGGTGTCACGCTCATTGACGTGGATTCGATGCGTGTCCTGCTGCTGGCGCATTTACGAGCGGCGCGCCTCGTGTCCGAAGATAATTGTCCGCTCAGGCGGCGGTCGACCGGCGGGGCGCGACGTGGCTCGAGCGTTCGGCTAGTAGGACTGGGAGGGCGCTAATTGGCCGTCTCTGCCCTCACCGCTGCTCTCTTTCGAGAGGGGGCCGCCGCCTGCTTTCTCCTCTTTTTCTTCTTCTTTCAACGAGGTCTCATGTATCAAGAGGCGTGGAGCACGTGTCGAGTTCTTTCAAGTCTTTCCTTTATCCCCTCTCCTCCTTCTTCCTCATCCTTTGTAGTCTCCCGCCGACAAGGACGGATCTTATCCGAAGGAGAGAATGGGGGGATGCCCAGCAGGGGGACTCCTCACAGTCTAATCCCGAGGATGGCGCGACCGCCGGCCCAAGTGTCGACTTGAGGACCCTCGTCGACGACCTCTTCGCGTCGCCTTCTTTTGCCGCCCGCCCTCCCCGTCTTCCTCCTTCCTTCCTCTCCTCCTTCCTCTTCCTCTCGTCGTGGCGACTCTGATTGCCTTTTGTGCATCCTTGTCCGAGAAGGGCCTCCTTCCTCTCTCTCATTCTTTTCTCAAAAGCGCAAGGTCGCTCTCTTATTATCGGCCAGAGTGCGCGCGCGAAAGGGGCAAACGAAAATTCTCCAAATTGCCACTAGCGAAAGAGGAGAGAATTTTTTTCGGACCGAAAATTCGTGCGTGCGAACTCTTCGTCGTCGACTTTTTCGATCCGCCGCACGCCACGAAATGCACTCTCTAGAAATATCGCCTCTCGGACATTTGAAAGACTTCGACTGGGAGCAATTTGTGAAGCGTCAGAGGAGCGTTTCCGACCTGCTACGGGCTTGAGAGTGATAGAGAGAGCACGAAAGTGGCTTTTGACGCAAATACCCCCGGCCTCGGCCCCTATTTACAACACGTCCGCCGGCAATGATTGGCACCTCGTGGGGCGGCGACCGCCCCTTTTGGCCAAAAGCGGGAATTATATCGAGTTGATGCTAATCTCGAATCTTGAGAGGAAGGAGGAGGCGGTCGGCTAACTATTTACAACCCTCGGCTCTGCTTTGCTCTGCTAGCTGCTAAGCCTCCCTTTCACACCCAGAATATTCGATGATCAAGTGTGAGGAGCTAATATAATTTGGGATTTGCTTTTACGCGCACGAGGAGGGTGAGTAGGAGGCCAAAGCGTAGGCCAAAAAGAGCGTCGACGGAGGCGAGAGAAAGGGGAGGGGCGTGGCGGCGGAGAGGTGCGAGAACGGGAAAGCCGAGAAAAACTTGACAGAGAGAGCGGCGAGCAGGGTGTGAAGCGAGTGCTAATCTCTCCCTTCTCCTTTCTGTGTGTGTTGAACTTGTCACGGCGCCCGGCCGCCAGTTGAAAGAAGAAGTGAGAAGACTCGAGAGACGGGTGCGAAGAGCGTCGACCCTCCCCCTCCCCCCGCCTCCTCTTCTTCTTCTCGTCGCCCTTCTTGACACTTTTGCACGACCATCGTCTCCCTTCCCCTTCTTGTCATGTTTTTCTTCCATCTTCTTCTCGGCTTTTTTTTCGGATGCCTTTGCGGCAACCGCTTTTCACAGAGCCGTCAAGTCTTTCTTCTTCTTCTCCTCGTCCTCGTTCTAAACTTCCCAGTGTTCGGGGGCGGCCGAAGACGCGTCCCTGGTGTCTTCTTGAATTATGTGTCTTCTTCGCCTTCCACTCACTCACTCTGGTTTTTGACTTCTTCTCCACTCCACCCCGGTCTTTCTCCATCTTGGGCGTTTTTCGTTTTTTGAATCACCGCTCGTCTCGTTCTTCTCCCTATCTCCTATTGCAGAAGAGGCGTGAAAGGCAATAAATTCATGGTTACGCGCTCTCTCTCTCCCTCTTCCGTTCCATCAAACAGCCGACACTCCTGTTTTCGCAGCAAGCGAGTGTGTTGAAATGAAAGAAAGACAGACGTGCCGCTTCATCTTGATATTGTTTCACAATACGCAACGGTTGACTCCGCCGCCGCCAACCCCAAGGGAGGGCAGCACGGCCACACGGGGCACAATTTCATTTGCACCTTTCACCCAGCACAGGTGCTAAGCTTTTCACACTCGCGCCTCGACTGGCATGCGCGACACCTTTACACCTCGTTCTTTCGTGTTATTCTCGGGAAATGAAATTCCACCTCATTGCTTTATGACTGCAATTGATGCTTGAAGGTTTTTGTGCTCACTTTGGTGGTTTTCTTCTCCCTGTGGAATGGTGTGAGAGCAGCTGTCAAGGGTCGAGTCTCCTTTTTTTGTTTCACCCTTCTCATCTTGACCTCTTGTCTCTCGACCTCAAGGGCTTCCTTTCCCCTTCCTTCCTCTTCTTTCCGCTTTTCAAAGATGTGCACTTCTCGACTCTTTTTCTACGTCTTCTCCTCAAAAGGCTGAGTCTCGATGACATCGACAAACTCGTCTTCATCGTCGTCCTTCGCCTTTCTCGGGGCGACGCGACGCGCGCGCAATCTGTGTCAATATTGTCCTTGTCGGCTTGTCTTCGCCCCGAAGAGGACACAGGGAAACGCTCTCTCTCTTTCCCCTCAACCACAAACACGAAACCCCCTCTCGGAGGAGGAGAAGACGAAGAGCCTATCGCGGCAATGCTTGTGAGGGGAGAGAGTGACAGCGGAGAGAGACAAAGCCTGTGCAAATACAGAGAGGCGAAGCGTTCTTAGCCCCTCTCGCGCGCCGGTGTCCGTCTCCTCGCTCTTCTCCACCTCCTCCTCGTCCTCCGTCCGCCCTCTTCTCCTTCGTCTGTGTGTTCAGCCCCTCTCTCCTTCTCTTTCACCCGATTACCTCCACTCCACAAACAAGTCGTCAATTGCTCGAGGAGCGAACGCACCGCGGCGAGGCGGCGGCGGCGGCCCGCCAAGTTGCATCTTTCTTCTTCTCCTCGTCCTTCTTCTCAAGATTCGACCTTCTTCTTCTTTTGAAGTCGTTTTCTTCCGTTTCCCACACCACATGAACCGTGATTAATGCGGAAGGGCGGGCGGCGGGGAGTGAGGAAGAGGAGATGGACCCCCGACGGTGCGCAACACCTTCGTCGACCATGTCACCTCCTCCCTCTCCACCCCCTTCAAAGTCTCCAATTACCGTACTTGTGCCTAGAGGTTTTCGCTGCGGGGGTTTCCGTGCGGCTTTGTTCCTGTTCTAGGCGGTGACAGCAGACCGTTTGGGCATGCGGGTCCACTTTCTTCTGTCAAACGACGACGAGGTCACGCGCGTCTCCTCTATCTCATTTTCACGGCTGTTTACGACGCGTGCGAGAAGAAGGTGGCCCGCGCGGGGGTTGAAGGCGGGTTGAGACAGTTAGAGACCGGCAGGCGGTAGTGGAAAGAGGAGTCAGCGGTGGGAGAGAGAGCAAGAGAAAGGGCGAGAGGCGGTTCGCGCGCTCTGGTGGCCGGCTGCTCAAACATGGCTGAGGTCCCCTTCACTTCCAGCAGCAGAAACCCCTTTTGATGTGTTTGAGTGAGATTGTTTGCGACCCCGATTTTCCGTTTTTTTTCTTTTCTTTTCAAGACCAGAAGCTCCACACACGTCGTGTGCACACTTTGACGGAAATGCCATTTTCAGAGTTGTCTCTCTTTTTTCCTCATCTCTTGCCTTTCTCAAGCCTCAAAAAGGACAACAAAGCCGGGGCGCGTTGTTTACTCACGCGGTGGCAAAAACACGCCTCTCCGCCTTCTTCTCCTTCGTCTTCCTCGCCCCGACCGCCAACCTCAGAAGGCGTCCGCAATGATTCAAGGCGTGTGCACACAACGTCAAAGCGCGCAAACACATTGCCTTTCTCTCTCTCCTCGCCCTCGTCAAATTGTCGCCTTCCTTCTCGTCACTTTTTATACTTTCCCCCACCGCCGCTGCTGAAACCGATCCACGCCAGGTTGCCGCCGCTTTCCTTTTCATTGCGCGCGCCTTTCCTGATTTCTCAACACAAACCGGAGGGTGCTGACTGACGTCTTATCGCGTGATCTCCAAGGACACCCGTTGGCCGGCCCGCGCTTACGTCGCTTCGCGTGCAGCTGCTCCTTCTGGCTTTTCATCATTCGTGTCCCTTTCCTTTCTGAGAGGGGTCGCTTGGCACGTTGCGATTCCACCTGTCTCGATAAGGTCTCTTGGTCTTGAAGGGGAGAAAGTTTTTGAAATGCCTGATTGTGAGAACTCTCAGGGGGTAATTTGCAATTCCCGAAACTCATTTGTACCCGGGTTCCCAGGGGGTAAAGACCGGTGTCAGGCGACCTCCTCGGCTATTTTGAAACCGTCTTCTCCTCACAAGAGAACATGATCGTCATTCATATCAAGGGCGGCGGTGCTTGAATGAAGGGCAAAGAAGGAGATCGATGTCTTCGAGTCGTGTCTAACAAGAAAAAACAGGGAAAGAAGAAGAAGAGAAGAAGGGAAGAAAAAGCGCGGGAAACCGTGTGCGGGGTGAGCGAACGGCTGCGCGCGCGCATCCTTTGAAAGACGAAGGGCGAGACGGGAGAAGAGAGACAGAGAGAGTCTCCTCTCTGAGCTTTTTTTTCGTCTCCCATCCACTCCCTCCGCCCCGCGCGTCCACTTCGAGCTTTTTGCACCCGGCCGCTCTCTTTCCCATTCTCCCAGCCGTCGGCCTTTCACTTGCTTTTTCGTCCTTCTTTGGCGTCTTTACCTTTTTGTCGTTTTCGGCCGCGCTCGTCTCTCAGTCCGAGTCATCGCCGGCCTTTGAAGGCCGGGCGACGTGCTCCTCTCCCTTTCTTCTACTCTCTTCAAGACCTTTTTTCTGCTTTGCTCGCGCTCTTTTTGTCTATTTCTCAAAGAAGGAAAAGAAGAAATATTTCGAGCACTCGCGCAATTGCCTCATTCCAGCGTCTTCTTCCTCTTCTTTCTTCTCCCTTCTCTCATCATCGTTAGTGTCCCCCCTGGTGTGTGTGTGGAGGAGCCGCCAGATGTTGTTCCGGGCCGGGCCGTGCTGGTTCTCTCTCTCCACTCTCTTCACGTCCCATGTGTGTTTCACGATTTCCCGCGTCTGCTCCTCCTCCTGCTGCTGCTTTTATGTTGAAAGTCCGAATCCGCCCCCTTGTCTGTGAACAAATTTTGTTCCGGGCTAATTTTGTCTCCGGATGGATAGACATTCATCAAGGCGGATGAAGAGAGGCGGGGGCTGTTCCAGGTATTCAAACGTGCGGCCGTCTCTCTCACCTGCAAAATATCCATCTCGTATTAGTTGTTTTGTGGCCAAACATGAGAATTTTTCCTCCTCCCTTCATCATCCTCCACGAGTCTTTGAAGAGCATTTGAGCCGCGATCACAGGAGTCTTTCCGGGAGGCTGAACGGGCTTAATTTCCTCGGCCACCACAGCTCCTTCTCCCCGGATCATCCCTGCTCGTTCTCGTGGCGGTCGGGGGACCAACGAGGTTTTACATGAATCGGCCGTGTTTGTGCTTCTTCTGTCTCAGTCTTCTCGTTCATTGCTCCTCTCAAAGCTTGTTTCGCGAAGTTTGGTCGACATTTCGAGCGCGCTGCGCGTGATGTTTACCGCATTATTTATTTGTCCCCTCAATTATTAATTGTTAATTATTTATTTTCTTGCAGGATGAGCTCCTTCAACGAGCACTTGGAGGCGCTTCGCAAGGACTACATGGCTCTCTGCAACCAGACACAGAACCTTCGACAGGAGACCCAAAAGGCGAGAGAGGTGTGTCACGCTTTTCTCTTCTTTGAGAATTTCTTCTTCGTCTTTACAATTTCTCTCAAAACGATGGATACACATTCGATGAGCAATTCTTGCGGGCAAATGGCATTGCGGTTTTCTCATTGCCTTTTCCTTTTACAACAATGACTCATCTCTTTCCTCCTTCCTTCTCTCTTCAAACACAAAAACATTTCACAAGCCGACTCATAAGACGCTTTATGCCTTCCGGAAGGGAATGGATGTTTTGTAGTAACGATTCGATAAAGAGCGAGAGAGAGAGAATGAAGAGAGCGGCGAATGGGGGTTCACATGTCGTCTTATCTCACTTTCCCAAGCGCCGTGCTCGCCGCCGTCGCCCCGACCGCCTCGTATGCGTTGCGGCTTAAGATAAGCGAGAGAGCGAATTGTAAATCCGTCCGCAAAGACCCCCGCCGGCTCGTCATGCCGCTCATACCTTCACTCGCTGCGCCTCTCGCGCCTTCCGGGGGACCGCGGTTGATCTACCAAAAGTCGGCGCGAGCAGATGATCCGCCTGAACGGACGAGAGAGGGAGAGAGACGACCAATTGGTGCAAATCGCTCGCTCTTTTTCGCCCCTCGTCCGCCCCTGAGCCTTTTCGGGGCGGCGGCCACCGCGCACGAAAGCCGATTGGGAATCGCCTTTAGTGCGCCAAATCGGGACCCCCGACGCGCAGCGTGCGCGCCCCCGGAAGCCGCCCTCTCGTCCTCGTCCCGGCCTCATGAAAGTAGTGGAGTGGTTGAGGGAGAAAAATCATCATTAGAGCCATAAATACGATGGGAGGATATGAAAGAGCACACGTGCCCCGTTGAGCCGCCAGCGAAACAGATGCTTACGACGGATTTTCTTTGGAGGAAAAAAACTAATTCCCTCCACTGGAGAGTGATTAGTCGGAATGAAAAATTGGTCCGGTCGGTGGAATTCGCGCATTTTCGAAATTGGGAATTCTTTGTGTTTCTGTCACAGGGAGCAAGGGAGGAGGTGAAAAGAGTGAATGGGTCGTTTCGTCGGAAGAAGAAGAAGGACAAGAAGGAGATGGCCGGGGCTATAGGGGCGCCTCCTCCGAGTTTCTTACGGTCTTTGTGTGTCTGTGTGAGCGCCTTAATGTGATTTGTGAGAGAAGGAGGAGGAGGAGGGGACCAAGGAGGGCAAGGACCCCCGCATCGTCTTCTTCTTCTTCGCTTCGGCCTTCTTTAGGATGAGGCGCAAAAAAGGAATAGAAGGATTGAGCGACTCAATGGGAAGTCCCGTCATGGTCGAAAGGGAGAAAAATTTCTACGCCCGCTCTGTCAATTCCTCTCACATCAACCCCCGAGCAAGTGTGTTTCACGCACACCACACTCGGACGATTGCCTTGAAGGGAATCGAAATCGAATCAAGAGGGGAGGTTTCCACATTTGTCTCGCTTCTCTCTCTCTCACTCCCTTCTCGATTTGTTCGCCAAGCTCGACAAGGAAATTGAGTTGAACGCGTTGCTCGACACGACGACGACGAGACGATTTGAAGGGAAGGCGAGACCGTTTAGAAGAGGGGCTGGGCCGGAATGGGGTAAAGGCGGAATAAGGAAATCGGCTTAGAACTCGATCGGCACGCGTCGCAACGGGTGCGCGCACAAATTGCATCAACTACGTGGTCTTTTCGTCGCGATGGGGAAATTCCAGAACATGATGTGAAGAAGTGATTGAGTAGAAAGGACTGAAACATTTTCTATAGGCCATATGTGAGTCAAGGGATTTTTCTTTCCTGCTTCATCGACATCCAATGAAAATCCGCAAAACTTTCTCGAATATGAAACTCTTCAGAAACATACGCATAAAGATGCACTTTCAGGAACTCCAGAACCTCCAACCGCAGATGTCGATGATGATGGAGATGCAAGTCTATCCACTTCAGGTCAGATTCAGTTTTTTTTATCGAACCTTACAAGAACGAGAAAACGGCATCAATGCAGAGATTTAAAACAGTTGATGATCTGCATTGTCTAAAACTCAGTTGAATTCGATCTGAACTTTTCACTTTGCAGATGGAGTTGATGAAGATGATGGAAGTGAATCGAAGATGCTATGCCGTCGCTGCTCAGTACGTCCAACTCCTTCCCGCTGAGGCTCAGGTATTCCGACTTTCTTGAAACTTACCGCAACCTTCAGGCTTCTTACATGGCCGAATTGGAAAAGATCAGACAATCGATGGACCCGATGCAGATGGCCGCAGCAGCCGCAGCCCAGAATGCCGGCATGACGAATCCAGCCGCTCTGTTCAACTTCAGGTAAGGCCTGGTGTTTATTTGCTCATTCCCAGCTATGGTCTCTGTAGGAATCCCATGATGCCTCCACCGGCAGTCTCCCTCTCATCACCACGAGGTGCAGCCAAGGCCAACGGCGCTCCTTCTCTACCTCCAGGCTTCCCGGCTCTCCCGCCGGGCTTCCCGGGCATGGCCGGTCTTCCGCCTGCCGCCCTCGCCCAACTCGCTTCCATGCAGGTAAACCGGAGAGATTTGACTTGAAACGCGAAACCGTGTACAGCAAGCGGCCGGCTTGATGGGTAGTCTTGGTTCGCTGGCCAACGGTATGCCCGGCCTGCCGCCCGGCCTCCAGGGCCTCAACGTCACCACACCGACGGCGCCCGGTCGTGCCTCCGGTCCGCCCTCAGGCGCTCGTACGCCACTCGCACAACGTCCGAATTCCGCGGCGCACACGAAGAAAGAGGAGACGACGCCGAACAACAAGTCCTCACCCAGTTAGTTTGTGAGATTTTCGCGACAAGCAACCCCCAGACGGCTTTTGATCTACGTAGATGCTTGCAGGTTCTGGCCCTACTCCCTCTCCCCGGCCAGAGCTGAAGGCCGAGGCGACGCCCTTCGAGGTGAAGGCTGAGGAGGAGATCTCGGTGGCGTGAAGCTCTCGTCGCGAAAATCCCCCACACACAGACAAGGTTACGGTATCACCGCCGCCTCCTGCCCGATTTCATGCATTCTCTTTCTAACTCCTCTTCCCCATCCTTCTCCTCGCCCAAGCGTCTCTCAGTTTTCTTCTCTCTCCCTCTCCTTGTTACTCGGTCATTGGGTTACGGTAGAGTCGTTCTTCGTTGCGGGACCCAATGGCTTTTCTTCATCCTCTTCCTCGTCGTCCTTCTCCATCTGTGTGTATGATGTCTGTGCGTGAAAATCCGGGTCCGATCATCTTTGTTCGTTTTCTTTTCTCCGTAACATCATCCAGGACATGAAACCCACACTGCTAGAAAAAGAATAATGCCACTATGATTGGGAGTCTAGAAAAAGCTGATACCGTAGTTTGAGTGATGAAAAACATCGAAGCAACTTGACAACACAGTCCCGATTGATTCAAATGAAAGGTTTCTTCTTCTTCTTCATGTGATGGACATATCAGCTCGTGCTCGTTTGACCCTGGTATTCGCCTAAATTTCTCTCGTTTCTTCGTTGTTTCTTTGATTCACGAATTGACTGTAATTATATCAACTGAAGGTGTATCGACAATAATCTACACTCTACCTGAAGTCATAATATTTTTCCTCTTTTTCATCTTTGGCCCAGTTGTTGTAACATTTTTGTCCGAAACAAAAAATAACGAAGAATGTCGTTTATATCAATGCCGCCCAACCATCGAACCTCGAGACCTCCTCGATAGCGTTCTTCTGTTTCTTCTCTCCTGCTCTACCCGGGTGTCGACTTTTGGTTTTCTCCCTCTTTTATTTTGTTTCATTATCTACATTTTCTTGTAAATAATGATGATCCTTTTCCACAATTTGTTCAAAAGTAACAAAAACCCTTCTTTGCCGTTTGATGTGAGTAAGAGAAAAAAACAATTTCCTAGCTACTCTGTATCGTCTTCTTGAAGAGAAAAAATGTGATGATCTCACAGACGCCGGCACAACTAACACATAACGCCTCGTTTTTTATTCTTTTATCTTTTCTTCTTGATTTCCACCTCCGTCCCCGTTTTTCTTCCTCTTCTTCTCGTTGTTATAATATTTCTCAAGTGTGTGTATGTAAGTGATGCATGCATACAGATCAGAGATGTCTTGCGATAAAGAGAATTCATATGAACAAGAGGTGCTAAACACGGATTGCACACAGCAACGAAAAAATTCAACGCTTTTGATCGTTGCCGTTAGCACGTTCAGGAATAACAGCCGAACACTGAAGCACGTGACCATTTCCTTCCATTCCTTTCTGTTCTTCGCGATATGAGTTGTAACAAACAAAAAGTTGCATTGTTTGTGGCCGTCTCCATTTCAACATTGATGCGATGGGAATGGCCTGAAGGACACTAGAATATTGCTCTTATCCATTGCGGTTGTGTCAAAGTTCAAGTCTCGTATTTTGAGCTTATTTGTAGCGTAAATCAATTGAAGACTCCTGAGAGTAGGAGCAAGCTGATTGTGAGTTGTAAAATCACTCAACGCTGGAAAATCAGCAGAGCTTTGCCCTACGTGCTCGTGCACATGTTTGAAGCCTGGCGAGTGTTTTTTGTATGTTGTGTGTTAAAGACGCACCTATCTTAATGACGAGATAAAGTACTAGTTGGCTGGCATCGTTGCGAACTTCACAATTTTCTGCTCAATTATTGATTTGCCCTGATTGATGCCATCCTTGGATTGTCTCGTGAAGCCCGCCTTCCCTCAGTCGGTCTTATAAATGCC
Source organism: Poikilolaimus oxycercus (assembly GCA_034700245.1). Classification (NCBI taxonomy): domain Eukaryota; kingdom Metazoa; phylum Nematoda; class Chromadorea; order Rhabditida; family Rhabditidae; genus Poikilolaimus; species Poikilolaimus oxycercus. The sequence continues at coordinate 2,062 of JAQIXL010000712.1, read as the reverse complement.
GGCCCTGATAAGACACTCGGTCAGACTCTTTCAAGAACGCCGTTCGACTTCCCGTAAGGTCGAAGCATTCGGATGAACGAAATTCAATTTTTTTAAAATTTCTCGTGTCCCGTCCTTTTCTTTTGTTGTATGCCCTTATTCTTTCTCGCTATCCCTCAAGTTTCCACGCTTTTACTTCACCTCATATTCCGACTTCGCTGCGTCTCTTTCTTCTCCCTTTTGTTATCAATGTCGGCATTGCCTCGCGGCCTAAGAGAACCTTCCCGCAGTCGGAGAGTGACGTTTTCTTTTCTCGCCAGGTCGAGTCCTTCCCCTACAATCGATAACCAGATCAATGCCTCTCAACGCTTCTCATGCTCAAGGTAGGGGAAGAACTTATAAAATAACTTGCATTATGACGTAGGCAAGCTCAAAGAATTGGACAACGGCTTCTTTATCAAAAAACGTCTAGGCAAAGGCGGATTCGGCGAAGTGTTTCACTGCGTGTATGGCCCACTATCATTCATGTCTCCTTGCAGACACATGGAAAGTGGAAAATGGAAAGATTGGGTGGTCAAGCGGGTGACTATCAGTGACAATACGGAAGCTCATCTTCTGCGTGAACCAGAACTCCAAGATCGATTAAAGCACCGAAATATCGTGCGGCTAGTTGCCTACTGGACGAAGAGCGTAAGCTTTTGCTAATGTTAGCCTTTTCAGAACCGAAAAAATATAACAATGTTGAAATTGCAGGGAAACGGCAGAACAGATCTCTATCTGCAGATGGAATATTTTCAAAGTAGGACGCTACGCCAAGTATTGAAGTCGAAATGTAAGCAGTCGAAACCGGTGATCTTCTCGATGTTCCACCAGCTTGTCGGTGCTGTGGATTATATCCACAGAGAAGGAATCATCCATCGCGATATTTCACCCGTAATGTCTAATGATAACGAATAATATGGACGTTCTAGGAGAATATCGTCGTGGCAGGCGATATGACCCCGAAGCTTATCGATTTTGGCTCAGCAACGGACAGTCAAAGACTCAGTCGAACTCCGGGACATGGAAAGAATCGTTATCAAGCACCGGAAATACACGATGACCATTATACGGCCAAAGTGGACGTATTCAGGTTTAGTTCAGAGACGTAAAAGTAACAGAACTTTCCAGCCTCGGAGTGATACTGGAAGAGATTTTGATTGTCGAAGAGATTCCTGCGCCAGTTAAGAAAATCCCATATGCTTCGGTTTGTTCAGCTCCTGCAAGAGTTAAAGTCTAGACTTTGAAAACACTCATTGTTTCAAAGCTTCAAATAATGTATACTTATCGAGAAAACTACTGTTTGTGGCGAATGGCCAGGAAAATGTCTTCAGTGGATCAAATTTCGCGCCCAGAAGCCTCGTATGTGTATGAACGCTGGTTCCACGCTATCATGCAAGTGTTCTGAGCTCGTGTCATGCTTGTTTAGAAAAGGCTTCAATGTCAAAGCTGTCAAGTCCGAGCAACAGAAGAATTATCGAAAGGAATTCGACTATCTCGCTCGACACGCTTTTGTGAAGTGTCGTTTAACTCACGAGGAACACGGACGCATCATGCATGTAGCAGAACGAGTACAGCGTCAAATTCAACACGACATAATGGCTTACGAAAAATTTTCACTGAAAAAGATTCAGCTAACTAATATCATGCTTCGATCGGCCATAGAAAGCCATACTTTCTCGATCAACGACGTGGGCGAGATTCTAAAATGGTGGTGGGAAGCTAAATTAGTACCACTCAGACGACGTTTCGAAGACGAGAATGTAATGGAATATCTGGTTTTGGCCGACAAATCCTTGTTGAGCAAAGCTGCCGCAACTCATCAATATCGACTTCGTTTAATGTTCGAGACTATAATGCTGCTCAAGAATCAGGAAAAGCAGGCTGTCGAGCTGGCAGCGCTCCTCGATAGCTGCCGTCAAAAACAAGGCGTTGATAATTCCAATGCACAGAATGTTGAGGAGAGCACAGACATGTTACGGGTCGAGAGCGAAATGGGATAAAATGCAATCACATTATGCACACGCTGAAACCGACATGTCAA
>JAQIXL010000711.1:0-25996 GCA_034700245.1 Poikilolaimus oxycercus | reverse complement strand
TCTTCCACGTCCAGTGACAGCTCCTTCATTCTTCTGATGAGCGAGTTCTTCCTGTCCAACTGCTCCTGGAAACATTTCCATGAGTTCACATTCTCTTGAGCGAAAAGTTTGCCTTCAATTTCCAAGAAGAAAGCGCGCTCATCAAGAACCTGATCAAACGAGTCGAAAGACAAGCCGTTAGCGAGCAGCACTCGCTCAATTCCCTTTATGTCACACGAAAGCAGCTTGAATTGTTCACGAAACACAATGCGGTTTACGTCCCAAATTCGCTTCAGTTCTTCGCAATCATTCAGCGCGATACCAGTGCCACTCCCATCGTTGAACTGTTTGAACATGCTGTTAAGCTTCTCATAGAGCTCATTCTCGCAGTGATCCAAATAGCGATCGAAACCAACCTTTTGAATTGGCTCTTCATTCGACAACGACTCAGCAGCGTCTTCTTTCTTCTTGTCCCGATCACGCATGTACTTCTCGACCTCGAGCAGCGTCTGGTCTCCATTTCGAACTTCGCTCGGTTGCCTTTCGTGCGGCAACCGATGGTCACCCGCCTCATCGAGGGCGGCACTCGCGCTCGCTGAAATCCTTGAGTTTAGTCCCGATTGAGATCCGTTTTGGCTCATTTTGAAAGAATTTTATGCGAAAACTCGAGATAAACAAAGTTCTTAGCCGATTTTGAAAAAATTCTGCAGCACTTTGCCTTGCACTCGAGGTTTTCCGCAGAGAATAAGCGTGAACTAACCTCAATTCACTTCGACTTGGCTCTGCGGCCTTCTTCTAACAGCAATCTGCGCTTCTTCTCAGCTTGAAACGTCGGCCAGTGACTTCTCCACTGCAAAAGCGATGCTTAGTGTGACAGTTTCTTTGCGAATCACGCACGAAACAAACGAAACACACACGAAAACACCGCGAAACAAGGGCGAGGATGTACTGAGCACCGAACCAGCACTCAACCCTGCGTGCGCCAAGTGCGCGTCAGCAACAAATACACTTGCGCGCTTTGCTAACGTTCGTGTTTTCGCGATGAAATCGCTACTCGCTAGCGTTCCTGAGCAATGCTCTCTCTCTCTCTCTCTCTCTATTGTTCGAAGATCAGCCGGAGCCGACACAACGAAACAGGAACGATGTGGAAGCAAGTTTCGCACTGGCGCACTCTCGTGGGGCAGCCTGACACTCGGATTGGCAAGGCAAAACCGACTTTCGCGCTACACAACACTCTCGGTAAACCGATCGGCGGTCGCAGGTATGAGAGAGAGTTGGTTGTGCGAGAGCACAAGCAAGAAATACACGTGCAAACAACACGGAACAAGCAAATCAATGCCAGAATTTGGCTAGAGCCCCCATGTAATGTGCAAAGCGTCCGAGCGAATGATAACCACACGCGAATGAGGACCCCAAGGTTTCCCCGAAGCGTCACAAGTGCAGTTCTTCAATCTTCACTTAGAAGAGAAGCGTTTATCTAAACCAAGAAAGAAGAGAAAGACAAAGAAACAAGAAGGAAAGGCAATGGAACGGCGACGCAACCGCCCAAGGGAGCTCCGAACTAGATCTATAGAAGACTGACGAAAAGCGGCGCACGCAGCAAGAGGATACGATAAGGTCTTACAGCGAAAAGCACGAAGAGGGAAACATGGCATACGCATTACAAGGCGGCGCTTCGAAGCCAATGATGTTCACAATACAAAAACGGAGACACAAGAGAACAAGGCACGACCGCGCGGTACGAAAAGTGGATGGGATCGGCCTTCGAGCGACGCGAAACTTTTGGCGTGCGTTTTGGCGCGCGCGCTTTTACGATCTACCTCACGTTTGATCTACCCGAAGTTCCCTTCAGCTTGCACATAAAGAGAAGTGCCGTTGTTCCCTGTCCCCGAGAGTCCTTGCCATACTTGATCGAACACTCCATCTCCAGAGACGACACACAGCGCGCACCGCGGAGGATCCGACAACGACGATTCTGCTAAATCTACGTGGCCTTTACTACCTGCTGTGGCTAGATTCTCCAGGCTTTCCAACTAATCTCTCTGACATGAGTTCTGTCCCAGTGAGTCATTTCTCTCTCTCTCTCCTCTTCTTCTTTCTCGGTCCCCATCTCCACTCAGCACGGAGCTGAGCCAAGAAGAAGAAGAAACGAGAGCTTGCCAGGGGTGTTATTCCCACTCACATCACTCGGTTCTTAACTTTTCCTTTTCTTTCTCGACGGAACCTACAATCAAGGTGCAAAAGCTGCAATCCTCTCAACAGCGACCACGTCTCAGTATCGACAACACTACTCGTTTGACCCGCACGACGATCTTCAGCGGCAACGATGTCCTTCGACATGGCGGACTTGCCCTCGCTCGTCTTCAAAGAAAACGAACGACACCTCTTTGTTGGCGCCGTCGACGTGACACGCGGCAGATATCGTCGAAGCGTGCGCGGCAAGGCTGTCGAGCTTCTGGTCGAAGATGCGACGAGAGGCTTTAGCTTGATGAAAGGATCGCCATTCTTTGCTGTGGTCCCTGGTTTTCTGCCTTGGCAGACGCGCCCGATCCTCAGCGACTCAACTTGAGTAATAAAAACGTACTAAAAAGATAAAATCGCAAATTTTCGGGCGTTTAGATCGACCTGACAAGGTCGAGCCACTAAGCTCGAGCTTACATCTAGCTCGAGCTAGGCAATTTACTTCGGGCCATAGAAGCTGTGGAGTCCAATACAGAGGAAAATTCGCGGACGCCGAGGACGCGATTCTGGAGACGGAAGTCGAGGGAGAGACTCGATGCCGCTAGAGTGAACTAAAGTTGGAGGAAGCAGGCCGCGTCAAGAAGAAGCTCGACGACGAGGACGAGGCGGTGGTCAATGGGTCTGTTTCAGATCTTTTCGCATTTTCGCAAAACCATCCAATTTTGACCACTTTTTCGCAAAATCGCAAAATCGCTCGGTCGTTGCCACATTTGCATCACTTTTTCGCCAAACAATTCTATCGCTTTTTTCCTCTTTGGCAAAACCACTTTTTGGAAGCCTGCCTTGACTATGTTTCACTCCCAGATCTTGAGCGTCCGCATGACGAGACAAGTATACATCTCCCGCCTTCCTTCACAGATCTTGTCTTTGAGCCTCCCGTTCCTCATCCCATGTGGAAGAGTTCCTCGAGAAGAAACAACTGCAGCTTCTCAATTGACTGTCTGAGGAGATAGAAGGCAACAAGGAAGAAGCGCGTAGATGAGACCTCGCCGTCGCTAAGCTATGCTGAATCGGCAGCTTCAGTTCAGTTTCTCCAACTTGGACTCGCGAGATGAAAGCGTCTGCAAGTGTGGCTTTTGGATCACGATGACATCTGCGGCCTTGTCGAAATCTTATCTGCTCGCTGCTTTCCCGTTCGTCCTCGTCCGTTTCTTCATCAACGTCTTTGCCAAATCTGAGGCACTTTTAACAAAGAGGCTTCTAAGGGTAGAGCAGGCCGATGGTGTGATTAGCAGAGACAAATCAGCACCTTTTGTTTCCTCTTGAGGAACTCTTCTACATGGGATGAGGAACGGGAAGCTCAAAGACAAGATCTGTGAAGGAAGGCGGGAGATACTTGTCTCGTCATGCGGACGCTCAAGATCTGTTAGTGAAACATAGTCAAAGCAGGCTTCCAAGAAGTGGTTTTGCCAAAGAGGAAAAGAGCGATTGAATTGTTTTGCGAAAAAGTGATGCAAATGTGGCAACGACCGAGCGATTTTGCGATTTTGCGAAAAAGTGGTCAAAATTGGGTGGTTTTGCGAAAATGCGAAAAGATCTGAAACAGACCCAATGCCTCATCGTCGTCGCCCAGCCGCGGATGGTCGGTCAACTCGAGAGAGTCGTCTCACTCGGATAGCTGAACGGTTTACGAGGATCCCTAAATATTTCAATCACTTTCTCAACGCCTTCTGTCCCTCTTGATCATTTCATTCAAATTCATCCTTCAGTCACTTTTCTTATAATTAGTGAAGCTGGTGACGGTCTTGAGGGTGAGACGAACCCTCATCCTTCTTCATTAAGAGAAGGAGGAGACAAACCAGAAGAAGGAAGAAAGTTCGTTGTACAGCTCTTCACGATGAAAGTCTTGATGCTACGCGAGCTCAAGAACGTCGATCTCCGTCGCGAAGAACATTCCAGTCTAAAGTTTCCCCTCTCGTAACAGAGAAGAGACATGGATGCACAGTCAATACAGACTCAAGAGCCTTTCGAAACTACCCCATAGGAAAGAAAACATTAAGAAGAAAGTGGGCCGTAGTAAAGTGAAAAAAATGCGTGGACAAAGACTCTTAAAGTGTTTTTTGTCTAAAATATTTTTGAAATTAGAAAATTTCTGCTAAACCACAGAAAATGGCAACCATTGACGAGTCATGCGCTTCAAGCCTAACTGTCCTGATCATCATCTTTATTGAACTTTATTTTCCTTACATCACGCAGCAGTCTGCAGACGCAGATTACATCAGCTATAAAGCGATGAGGCCACAAGAAAATGAAGAGCAGGCTCCCTCAATCCATCAATTCAGGAGTTAGCGTGAAGATGCATTCTGCCTGAACAAGATCGACGAGCATGACCTTTTCAGAATTTCGAAAACGCACTCGAGCCCGGCTCTCACTAAGCGTTTCAATGTCCACATCAAACGTGAAGAAAATCCTCTCAACCGGGTACTCCACAACTGTTTTAAATGAAAATGTCTCAATTCTTCGCAGTCCATGTAACCATCGAAAAAGGACGTCAGCCACTCCGGCTACGATAGTGCGAATATTTGGGCCTCTCAAATCGATGCGAGTCCATGAGGCATTCGCTATTTCGCGGATTAGAACCACAAGCTCTTGCTGGTCATGATCGGCGCCTTTAATAGACAAAGATTGAAGTCGTCGCAGTGTTGGGTAACTGAAGAATTCCTCGGAAAGATAGATCTTGTTTAACGATAATCCCGTGACTTGTGGAAGCTCTTCAAGGAAAGAGTTCATAACTTCAACGTTGAGAGGCCTGTCTTGAATTGTCTCGTAGTAAATGCTCTTGATGGAATTCGGCAGGCGGCTTCTCCAAGGCAAAAGATCTTCTTCAGGCAGATTCGAACTCAAGAGACTGGGAGAAAAGAAAGGAGTACGGAAGAGGACAGAAGCCAGCAGAGCTAGCTTCTTTTGCAAGTCGCCTCTCGGAATTTCAAACCAGATGATCTTCTGATTGGGTTTCATGATATGAACAGTGCGCTCGAAACGATGTTCTTGAATAAAAAGCATTGATGAGCTCTTCTTTGTAAGTTCCTCATCTCGATACATGAGAGTCTCGTGGCCAAAGCGGATGCTCTTGCCGTCTTGAAAAGCGATCACGACGCAGAGATGAAGTTGTGGGAGATTTTGAGAATTCAAGAGAATGAAGTCTCTAAGGAAAGAGTTGAGACGAAGTTTGAGGATATGTTCTGCATCCAGTAACTGAACAATCGGGAGGAGAAGCTCGCGAGGAAGGCGCGATAGCATGGATCCACAAACAAATTGTCGCCCTAATGAAATAATTAAAACCACAACTGTTCTCCAATCAATGAGGAGACAAAAAATGAGGTGATAATTGTTGTAAATAAATGGGTGCGATTTCACACCATTTACAAAAGTTGTGAAATCTGCGAGTACGGCTTTGGAAGCCTGGATGCTCTGGTTCGACAGAGAATAGAAACTCACCTGTAAGATGCAACAATGATCATTGCCTAGGCCAAGGCATCGACGCCGACCACATCGAGGAGAGCAAACTCGCAATTTCGACTTCTGATTATTGAGCATCGGCATCGCCTCTCGTTGGTTTCTAGTTTTCTTGCTGATTTTCGCAGGCGACGTTCGCGAAGAGAACGGTGACGGCGTTGGCGGTCATCGGCTACCGACCCGACGAAGAAGTAAGAGGAGCTGCAAGGTCCTCATCTACATGCTCACGCTGGGAACGCCACTAGCATTATGGTGCTTGCAGAAGATCCGCTACACGTGCGAATCCGTTAAAGAAAGTGAATAGCATATAATGTTCATTCAGTCTGACAAATATCGTAAAAGATCACTGTTTAAGGTTTGGGGGCTTGTGTACAGCTCGCTTGGTTCACTTGTCGAGCCATGTCATAGAACTGCAAACAAGTTAAAATACACACTGAAGAATCGTACCCAGTTGCCATCGATACAATCCAACGGCGCTCGAACGACGGTGGCAATATTAGTGTTTTCTCTAGGGCCGCCTTGACCCCCGTTGAACTAAACCAAAAGTTTTCATGAGTTGAAGTTGCCCACCAGCATGAATGCGTATTGAGCCTCGCTGTCCGCCGTGCAAACGACGAAGATTCGAAGACAGCCGGTGTCCGGGTCGGGCGTCCGTTGCCTGAAAAACCGGTTTCATGTCAAAATGTCCCCTGTGACGTTACTCAATTGTGGCGGCGAAGGAGCCAGGTGCAGGGTTCGGTGTCAAGCTGATGCTTCCCGCATTGCAGGTGACACAGGCTACAGAGAAAAGGGTGAACACGAAGAGTTGCACTTACCAGCGACAGTGGTAGTGGTCGTGGTGCTCGTTGAGGTGCTTGTAGACGTACTCGTTGAAGTGCTTGTAGAGGTGCTTGTAGATGTTGAGGTCGACGTTGAAGTTGGAGTTGAGGTGCTAGGCGTACTGGTTGTCGTGGTCGGTGTTGTCGTTGACCGGGTGACAGTTGGCGTCGACGTCGTGCTCGTCGGCACGCATGCCAAGGTCGTGTTGAGCAAGAGAGCGAAGAGAGCGAATGACGACACGATGTCGATTACCTCGCTTAGCGCACCACAACATCGCAAGCAACGCATTTCTGAAAATCCGGGCTTAAAGCTGCATAACATGATTGTGGACACTTCAATCCCTGAAACAACGCAACGCGGGATATCTCTATTTCAGCTAGGCCTAGTCAATTTGCATGAACTGTATCCCGCTACTCGCTCAAGCACACAATGTTTTGGCGTGGCGAATGGTTTTCAAAAGAATGGAGATAATCAAGGCTTGACCAAGAATGGATAGATCGCGAGGAAAAGTTCTGAATGATTCTGAAACACAGCAAAATCAAAATCTCGGTGAGTGTTTTGCTCCTTAGTGAGCAATCTTATATGGCTACGGGCTACGGATCTCCCCTTCCCCGCCCCCGCCTTGTCAGTGAATCTAGACGTTTGAACGAGAGACGAGCTCTTTGTCTTCAGACTGTCTGCAGCAATCATCCCCTTCTTTCTGGGTCAGTACTCCAGGGAATCAGCCGACGATGGCTGAAACCATTTGTGTTCAGAGTGTGCCTTCCTAAGAGCCTCCAGAGGCTGCGACAATGTTTTGCTTTCTGGGCAACATGCGAAAGTTCTGTTACGCACCGGACTGTTTTCAGGTTTCCTAAGGTTGCCACTTTTGATGTCTGTTGCAATGCCCTCTTATTAGGAGCTTTTTCAACGCATTTCGGCCTTGTTTTGAGACGATGCGCCACATCTGAAACGTTTTACGACTAGTCCAATGCTCAGATAGATTAGGGACGTTTCCCATTTGACCGCAGTGGTCCGTCGCCTTTTCAACGCCCTCTCTCGGGGGCTGAAACGTGGTCGGGGTGGCCTCACCCACGCGTGGAACCTCCATCGCCGTCGACCCGACCACAAAAAGAAGCCGTCGCCGTCGTTTCTTGATCGCTAATTGTAAGCCGAAAGTTGATTCTTACTGCTAGCGCCGAAAACACATTGTGCTTCAAATCGAACATTATTTGATTTCATGCACCGGAATGTTCGACACGTCACCTGTTCTTATCTTTGCAAGACACATCCCCAACAAATGAAAGCGATCGAAGCTTGGTGACTCTAAAGGCATTCTCTGATTCTGTGCTTTTCGTTTTCTGTCATTCATCGACTTATTACTTCTCGGTTTTCTTTTTTTTTAATGGCCTCTTGGACCTACTTCATGCTCATCGTTTCTGCCTTTGTATTAGCAGAAGGAAGCTTGATCTGCTACAAGAAGTCTCCAAGTCTCTCTGACGGGAAGTATGTATATTGTCCGCGAGACAGCCATTGCATGCACAGCGCCATCTTCGAGAAAGAGACCTTCATTTATACGGAGTGGAAAGGTTGCGTTAGTTCAACGGTCTGCGAACTGGCCGGCGCCGTGAAAGAGTGCATAATGACAACTCAGACCAAGTCACACATGCTAATGTGCTGCTGCCAAAGAGATGGATGCAATCGGCATGTTGTTGTTCAGCCCACAACGGGCAAGAACTAATGCGATTCTTTGTGCCCTCGTTTGTTTATCGACACTTGACTCATGCAATTTTTCTCTTAATCGTGATGCTTGACTATCACTGCGATTCCAGTAACATGCTACCAAATTAAACGGTCTCGACAGGCAAAAACATTTCAAACTGCACCCGTTCATCGCGTTCAAATGGATTATTCAGAGATCTCCAACAGGCCGTCTTGATAAGGAGACAACGGGACCACGGGGTGCGAGCTGGTATTTGACGAGTTGAAGTTCTTGTATCATTAAAGAGAATCATCGCAACATTATAAGTGAGACTTGGAGTGGTTATTTCATTGTCGAAGTCTGACGTCGAGGCCGTTATCGTTGGGCACCGATGTATTGTATTGTATGATATTTAAGAGGTGAATCTGCCATCGTGGTGTCCCCAGTTCTCTCTTGGACTGGATTGGGCATGACAAAGAAGAAACTACAGGAATAAAACGCCGGCAATCTTATTTCGGAAAACGTGTTGGCTGGCGAGTCCGGGAATGATTCCGCCACATTCTTCCGGCTTTATTTGCGGCTTGCTGGCTGATAAACATTGCTGTTGCACTGACAGACCCCACCGCTGGCTCGGAAATCCAAGGACTTTTCCAGGACAAGAATAGCACTGGTGAAACGTTTGAGAACATGACGTTAGACCACAGTTCAATGCTCTTTTCCAGTCGTTGAAGTTAATTAGCGAAGGGTGTAGGCACGCATTTCTCACGCGTCCATTGCGAAGTGCACGAATTGTACTCCGGATAAGGTTCAAACCATTAAAATGAGTAATTGGCAGCCGATGGTGCAACATTCACGCTGAAAAATAAAAAAAGAGTTTATCTTTATCGTTTTGAGGTTGGTGAAAACAACGTTTTAGAGGTTAGCTCTGTTCATAAATGCATGCAGCAAAGAGATTGGTTTTTGGGGGATAAGTTTGTGAGTATATGCAGCCTTTCGACGCGGCAATGCTTTGACAGGCGCATTGTTTCAATCGACTTCGGCCAGACTGCCTCGCATCGCAATCTTCAATCGAGCGTTAAACGAAACTTCGGAAAACGAGCTGACCGTTGAGACTCTGGATCGTTTCCTGGCGTTGTTCGTCGTTGTAGGCTGCTGCGGCAAGGGAAACCATCGAACAACCTGCAAGCTCTTTGGTTTTTAATCTCCCAAGTAAAACGCACAATTTCGCCAAACAACACGCGAAGCGCTCCATGAATAAGACGAACACATCGGTGTCGCAGAGACCTGGAACTTGCTCTGAATAAATTAAACAATCTACCGATTAAAAACAAGGTACACAAACGGTGGCATTGCGTTAAGAACAATCCACATTATTCCCGACCAATAGTATTCAACGTGATCATAAGGCAGCCAATCTGCCTCACCGTCGTCTTCGATGGTCCAGAAAACGAAGCAGAGAAGCTGATAGAGACACAGCCCGAAAACCTGGATGGTCATTCGCATTTCGCGGAAAGATGGCTTCTTCGAAGTCTGCGAAAGCATTGAATAGAAAAAAACCCTCACAACAAGAAAAATGAAGATAAAGATGGCAGCGTAAGCGATGATAGAGATGACGACGCCAATGAGGATGAGCCAACTGTCAAGCCACATGACCGAAGGCGCTAAGAGAAGTTCCGTGTCATAGTCGAAGGAGAGATCGTAGAGATGAAAGCGGTATCCACACCATGGTGACAAGTTCAGCCCAAAAATGATTGGAAAGAGCAGCCAAATAATTCCTATAATGATCTAAAAACATTTCAATGTCATGGGATTGGTCGTTTAATCAACCGAATTATTTCTATAAGTAAAAAATAGATGAGTCTGACGATGCAGGACAATCGCGAAAAATCGTTGAATTGAGAGGAAGCCGTGAAAAGCGAGCATCGGGAACCACATTCCCGATATGAGCGATCCCACGATCTTAAAGAATTGTTTCCTATGAGCTATTTAAACTTGCCACATTTAGCGTTTCATTAAAGCCCGTTCGGCTTTGCCAAATAAAAATCCCGGAGGTAAGATGACAAACAAGCTGAGCACAATCCGTTACGCCTAAATGCAACATGATCTGTGAGGCGGGCGCCTTCTTGTACTCCGAATCTCGGCGAAGACCCTAGAGATTGACGCTTGAAAAATGCTACTTGCCACGAGGACAACAAAATAGACAATCAGTCCTACAAGACAGACGAGGATTTTGCTGAGCGCAAAGCCCCAAAGGTCCTCAACTCTCGGATCCCAATCGTCTGCGTAATAGTCATAATAGTCGCCTTCGGTTGTATAGTCATAATCTGCCGGCGTAGTTGTTTTTCTGAAACAAGGTAAACGTTTCAGGCAAAATCGAACAACTCGGGTGATAAAACTTACATAGAATGGTTAGCATGGGGTCGCATTTGTTCCGGCTTTGACGGTCTTCTCGTTACAACTGAGTTCCCGAGTACTCCGATGCACTCTAACAAGTGAAAAATGAAACGAGTCGCGGGAGCGTGAGAACTCTTGGCGTGGAAGCGTCACGTGCGCGAGTGCACTCGGTTTGAATGTCTCGGTTCAAAAGAGAGAAGTGTCATCCATAATTAGAAACAACAATTGTTGTCGCTTTGTTTTCTTTCCGTCTTTAGAATAAGTGAAACATCATAGACCCAGAAGGTAAACTTCGTAGAACTCTTCAATTTCGTTTCAGCAAGTGCCTGCTAGCTTTCTTTCCGACACGGCCTCCGTCGGACACGGGGCAACAATTGCATGATTAGTGTGATGCAACCCTAGAACCTAGAGCAATCTCATTTCTTCGTTATTTACTTATTTGCTTTCCCGTCGAGCAGAGGCGGGGTGCAAAGCGCTTCTGCGTCAGCACTCAAGCAAAATCCTCAGGCAAGATTGGCGATTTGTTAGGCTTTAATCGTTTTTATTCCGACAACGATAGTGGAAGGGCGTACGAAACTTGCGCATTTGTTTTGGTAAGTCAATTGGATTTTATAAATACGTAAATACGTGGTTGTTGTGCATTAATCAACAGCATTTTCCGTCTTTCAGGGTTTAGCAGCAGTCCTCAGCCTCGTTCCACTACTCGTTCTTGCAATCTTTTATTACGCGTGTGGCGATCTTGAAGCCTTTGTCTAATTGCACGACCGAATAGTCCATTTCGACATGTCGTATTGCGTTCGAGAAGGAGTACACCGAAACTAAATAAACTCTCGTTGATTTATTGTCTTCATCAAATAAACGTATAAGACATTATAGTTGTATTGAAGATCTTCTCTGTGTTCACGGGCAGAGCTTGGACGGTGCTCTGAATGTTCCTGCATCCGTTCGAGGTAATACGGTTCTCTGTAACTTCCTTGAGAATGCGTACAGCGCCGTGTTTGTGGTAATGAAACTCAATTTGAGCTGGTTGAAGTCTTGAAGGCAGAGAACGTTTAGAAGTGTCTCGGCCACGAGCTCTCGCGCAAGGCTCGGCGAGTCGGCGAAGCAGGGCGACACAACCAAGTTATCGCCGTGAGTGTAGCGAATGATACAAAAGCCGTTGACCCGTCCTTCTTCAGTCAGAGAAATCTTTGACCGTGTCTTTTATTTCGTAAACAACACACCCTACAAGTTGATTCTTCCCTCGTCGCCCACAGTTTCATCAGTTCTCGACGATCTGCCTTCACGATGCTCTTGTCGTAGTCGGCTAGCTCTTCGAGATTCACCTCGCATGGCGTCTGCAAACTGGCATCGAACAAGTTGTCTCTCCTTGCCTTTGTCGCTGTGTGTCTGTCGCTGGATAGCGCTCGCTCTCTCCTTGAAAACCGAGCAAGGGCGTTGCTCTCTCCAAATTTTTCAACGACATCTACGTTTTCCCTCATCGAGTTGTTGTGTCGAATTGAGGTTTTACATTAGCTGTTTGGGGGATTTCACGACGAGCTTCTTCTCTTTCAGTGAACGTTGAACACAACACCGCTGCACACAATAAAGACATTTCCATGCAGAAGATTCTTTTTCGCTCACTGCTATCTGAAGCTTTCGTCATCACGGTATCCTCGATTCCATAAATTCACGTGCAGACACGTGTTGCTTACACCGTTGTTTTCCTTGCTGCCGCCAGCTGATTGTGAGAGAAATTTGAACAACAAGCGGTTGTCTTGGGGGAAATCAACTCTTTCAGCTGTCTTGCTATTCGCTGAATCATGAAGATTCGCCACGGATATATGTGCACCCTGTGCGCCTTGAAAACGCCTGTTTGCGCTTTCGCCTCTCTGCCTTCTCTAGGTGCGCTTTCCGTCACGGCTTTCCCAAGGAGCGGTATACGTTACTCATTTCAACAACCGCATCTAAGTTTCATCTTTTCACTTTCCTTTCTATTGACTCAGGTGTTGTTTTCAAGGCATTGTCAGTGACGATGAGTGAAGAGAAGATGGACACGGACGAGCCTGCTCATGAAACTTCAAACGTTCAGACTGCAGGCGAAGATAGCGAAACTTCTTCGGCTGACGATTCCGGTGTCTTCGAAGCGCCGAACAGCAAGCGGCCGAAAGTCGACTCAAATCCGGTGAATAAGATCGACACCACAAAGGACGATATTTCGACAGACATCTCTTCCACAAGTCATTGAATTCTTTTTTCTTTTTCCATATTCAGAGTGTGTGATAAACGTTTCAAAATATTGATAACGCTTCGAAGACACCACTTGCAGCTTTCGGCACTCGCATAAAAAAGAATCATGAGCATCAAAAAATGGCCCTTGAAGGTGGACCCGACTGTCGGGGACAACACCCGCTGTGTCATTGACAGACCTCCTCGCGGCTCTCATCTAAAACGCAACTAGAAGAAGAAGATGAAAAGGTCAATAAGCTCGATGATCAGACGCCAATGGAACTAATTGTTGTGGACGAATTTTCTAAAAACTGGAACAATTAAGTGAACCCATTAGTAAACTAAGCCCTTCAGCAGGTTTGTAAGTATTTGTTACAGATCAATAACAAAAACGTTTATTTCGCATTGAGTTTCTATGAAATGATAAAAGAAGTGGAAAGAGAAGCTGACGCTTCCTCGTTTCACCCGTTGGACCCTAGCCTGCAAGCCTCCTTCTCGGAGGCGGGCAATTGAGGGCTGCCAGCATCCTCGAGGTCGAGGCTCGTTTCAGGGACAAGGCGTTCCTGTCGAGGAAACCCGCGCTAATAGCAAGGCGATGAGGGCACACAAACTTCACGCGGCCTGGCGTAAATCTCTATAAACCTCTTCAGTTTGCTTTTCCTCTTCTTCAATTTACTTCAACTTGTGCCTAGTGTAAACCGATCGGCGAGAAGAGCTTTCGATGATTATGCTGATTTACCGTTGAGTCGAAATTCTGAACCTTTCATGTTTCTTGTTGAAATCACTGATGTGTTCGATGTCTGCAGAGTTCTGGATCTAGGCAAATTCTTCCCATTTGCTATACGTTCATCGTCTCCTTTCTCGTTCGGAGCGGGCCTGAACCGAATAAACGCTTGTACGCATCCTGGCCATCTGAGATATGAGCAATGAACTCCTGTGACTATGATCCCAGCCAGCGTTTTCTCCTCGTAAAGCCATGCCGACTTCCATCTTTTCCCGGACAATTCCCTATCACCATGAAAGTGGCCCATCCAAAAGATTGTACATCACAGTCTTCACACAAGATGCTCATTTTTCTTGCTCTCCTCGCCGTCACCATCACTTCGGGAGATCACATTATCCCGCTGTTATGTGGATCACAAGAAGCCGGTAAGTAGTCCAATCTGTCGAAATGAAAAGGCTGGTCAATATTGAAGCGCCGACATTCTGCCAAGAGATGCCGGATTGCGCAGAGAAGGCTAACTTGTGCAATGATGCTGAGGCCTACCCGTTCATGCAGCACTACTGCCCCATTACTTGCCGGTTGCTGGAGTCAGAGAACACGAAGAGGTAAGGCTCGAAAAGACAATCGTTAATTCTGTTTAGAAGCGAGCCGCATGACAGAAAGGGGCCACTTTGTGGTCAGCCAGGAGCTGATCGCGCTTGCTGCGATGTACTCGAGGAGTGTGCGGGCATCGAGGAGAAATGCGATGATCCAGACTACAACGACTTCATGAGTGCGAACTGCAAGCTCACCTGCAAGCTCTGCAAGCCCTGCCACGATAATCCGCCGACCTCAACGTCTGCGCTTATTCTTCGTCATTCAACGGCGAGAATTTTAGATGCGAAAAGCTGAATGACACTTCGGATATCTGCGACACTTCAATGGTCTACTATTGTCCCATCTTCTGCGACTACAACTGCCACACAAATCAAACGTATCGAACAACAGTCACACCATGTGAGGACGCCGTAACTTAGTAAGTTTCTTCTACCAAGCGATCAATGCGAGAATCTAGCTGTGAGCAATGGGCACAACATGGCTTCTGCGAGAGTGATGCGTACAGCGAGGCGCAGAAAATGGAACTTTGTGGTTGTACCTGCAAGCTGTGTCCATACACGAGCAACTGCAATCATCAAGCATTTACTAAGCCAATCGGGCAGGGGCAGCAGGCGGTCCAGTTGTATTGACACATTTCGGAAGCTAGTTTTGTAAGAAGGCGCAAGATGCTAATAAACACTCTCCACTGAAGCCTTTGTAGATTTGTGTATCTCTTCTTAGATGCTTTACCACGGTTTCCTCTGAAACATTTTCCTTCGGAACATCCACCAATGCTCCTGAAATCTTGCTCATCGTAACATATGACCTGACAATCAACAAAGTCAGGGTTCATTTTTCAAAGGATTATCTCGAGTCTTGAACAGATACGCAGTCCTTACAAGTTATAAACGAATTCAGAAATAGTCTTTGGATCTTTCGGTTTTGGACTCCACAACCCACCGAATGTGAAATGCACAACTGAACCTTATGCATGGTGCACATACACAGCAAGAATCCACCGACGTGACACATTTTCTCTTGGGAAAACGTTCAATTTTCAACTCCGGCAGATGAGACTTCAAACACGGCGAAGAAAACGTCTATGCCTTGAGCGCTAGAGAGCTTGAGCGCGAATATTAATGAAAAATCAAATAAAAGAAGGAAACATGTGTGGGTGAAAAGAGTTTTTCCTCTAATTCTCCCATTATTCTTTCTTCCATCTAGCCTCCATTTTCCTTATTGCGATCAAACAAGGTTGAAACTGTAGGAATAAACAGTCGAAACGTTCCCGATATGTCTCAGCGCGTGTTTCTGCTTCTCGCCGTTTGCTTGGCTGTCGCATTCGGCATCGAATGCCTAGTGTACACCGGCTGCGGATATCTTCCTGAGAAGGTGTTGCTTATAACTTATGACGTAAGACCGCTTTCAGAACTGCACGGTATGCACTATTAACGAAGAAGGAAAGCATGGCTGCTCGAAAACGGCGACAAAACTGGTATCCTGCGAGACTCGCCCCTATGGCATCCGGTGCGCATGCGACAAAGAACGTTGCACTGACCGCTATTTGAGGGTTTGCTCAGCGCGTGAAGCCTATAAACGGATGCACACATACGTCAACAATGTAGTACCAATTTGACGGAAGAGCACGTCAACTTCAGAGCAACTCTGAGGTCTACACGCGCGCCTGATAAAGGGCCATGTCTTCCGCGTCCGTCCTTGCTCATGCGACAAGGAAAACAGTTCAGTTAACATCATCGTTTGATATCTCGCACTTTCTTCACCTTCGCAATGGCCTTCAACCGGAGAGAAGTATCTAAAATCAAGCGATCGACAAGTGTGACGCAGGCCGCCGTTTGGGCTGTGCCATGGAAAAACGTTGACAAAAATGAAAAGTGAGACGCGGTTGCGCGTTCGAACGAGAGGGTCTCTGCTTGTCCTGAAATTAGTGAGACGCTCTTTCTTTTTTTCTTCCTGAAGGCAGTCTCGTCGCTATCAATATTACACACAAAAGTTGCCGCAGCAACGATACACCTTCCAACGTGGTTGTCGATGTCGCAATCGAGAAGAAGTTGTTTTGCCATGTTGCCTCCACGCACATTTCCAACAGCCACTCACTCAGCCGCTAGCATCGATGTGTATGAAGAAAGTGCTCGGGGGAATCTGGGGGTCACGGCAGTTATAGGCTTCGTAAATTGCAAAACCCTGCCGCTATAGTAATGTCGGCATTTGCTTTTCTGAAGTTCCGTCTCCGTAATCGATGTAAAGGGCATCTCGCCTGCCATTTTTTTTGTGGAATAAAACGGAGAAAAGGGCTGTGGCACTCCCGTCAGCACGTGGTGAGAGCTGAAGATGGCCCATATCAGGTTTAGGAACACGCTCCTGAAACTCGCCCTTTAGGTCGCAAGTGGAACTGCCGTCGACGTGGGCCACCTTCCGGTTGCAATGACACAGAAGACACGGCGTATATAAACGACACTCTCGAGACGTCTTCAGCCCACATCGCAAGAAATGTCTCAACGCGTGCTTCTGGTTCTCGCCGTCTGCGTGGCTGTGGCATTCAGTATTGAATGCTATGTGAGCACTGGCGGCTGCGGGTATCTTCCTCATAAGGTGAAAATGTTTTGATTGATTAAAATGTTATGGCTGTTTACAGGACTGCAAGGCATGCACCATTAACGGAAACGGGGAGCTCGGCTGTTCGAAAGCGGCCGTGAAAGCGAAGTCTTGTGATAACGGCAACCCCTGCGCGTGCACTACGGATCACTGCACTGACCACATGATGATGGTTTGCTGAACATGTGAAGATTTTTCTTTCTTAAAATTTGATGTCAAGCAAATGGAATAAAAGCCGTGTTCACACAGGAAATGTGTCTATGCACAGTGAAGCAATTGCGTTGTTTGGCAGCAATATTTTACGGGAATTTCGCACAACCTCGATAACTTTCAGAATAAACCTTCTTAAAGGGGCACACAGAAGTCACTTTTGATGACAAGGACGAAGTGCTCATTTTGAGTGTTCGAAGCCGAGCCTTTGTTCGATCCTTCGCCTTCAGTTTCTAGCTCCCTTCCCGCTTCAAAGAGATGATTCGTAAAAGCGTTTATGACTCCGTTGAAGGGTTTAAAGCAGGAGACGTGAGGCGCCGCCGTCGTTGACGCCCGAAATGTTTCGAAGACGCGGGCATATCAAGCACTGCAGGGAGGAGTGTTTCAGCGCACCCTTCTAGTCGGGTAAACAAAACGTCATATTCAAAAGCGGTGACCCCAGAGAGTGGGGGCACATTAGCGCGATGCGTCTTTATGAAATAGAGAGCATCGTTAAAGTTGAGATTCTTTTGTTGTCGTCCGATGCTTTTTCATCGACGGAGAAGAAAAGATCTCCATCGGCAACTTCCACTTTCTCAAGCTCGGCTCTTAGAGTCATTAGTTCAGTCTGAGCAAGCAGTGTCAGAATCGACCAAACGATGCCAAACGTCATCAGAATAAATCCTCGAAGCATCGTATTAACAGCTGAAAGTTGGCAATATTCATTGGTTTATGCTCACCATCGGTGCTGCTTTGCGGTCGCGTTCTTTCAGGGGCTCGAAGTGCGGCCAGAATGCTGGCACTGAGAAGAGGAAGCGCAATGAGTAAATGTAGATATTGCAGCAAAACTGAGACTTGACGGGAGTAAGGTGTAAGAAAACGAGTCCAAAGTGGCGATATAAGGACGAAAAACACGAGAAAACAGTACGAGCTAGTAAACATACCAAAGTGTTCCGGCTTAAGAAGCTAATTGAAAGGTTGAAAAATGTTTTAAATACCTGAAGTGAGTCAAACAACTGTCTGCCAACGAAGACAAGCGCGAGCATAGTTGCCAGACTTAGTACGCTGAGCATTCTGGGCTGAAAGTTCGCATAGTAATGATTGAAAGCAAACCTACCAAGTTGCCATTCCCAGCACTCGCTCTTGGTATCATCGATGGCTTCTCAAGAAGAATATCATCATTCATAGAATCAAAGCGCAAAAGGTCCTTATGTTTAGCCATTATTGGATCGAAGGTACGAATTCAGCTTCGACAGAACACGAACTGACGAACAATCTCACAGAGAAAGGCGGGACTGGCGGCACGTTTGTGAAGCGCCCCGTAGTCTGTGGCCACTTTCTGCCACCGCTTCCTTGTCGCTGTTTGATCAACGAGTGCATGTCGAGTGCGCAGGTCGGGACTGATGTTAGGGCAGCCTGAGGTTGACTGCGGTCGTTCGAAGGCAATGTCGAACTATCATCAGAAACTGTAAAAAGTTATCCGCAGAAATAGACTGTTTCGTAGAGATAAGTATATTGAGGGATTTTTTGAAGCATCGGCTGCACCTTCGCCGGACGTATTCATTTCTTTGGCTGCCTATCCAAAACGAGCATATCTCTCTTTCGAACTGAAGCTCTAAACTCAAAACCAGACCCATTAAACTAAGTCCTCGTTGTCGAATTTCTGAGGGAAATAAGAGCCGCTTCCAGTCGGCCATTTTCCTTTGTAGTTAATGTTGAGGATACGCGGCAGAAGTATCGTCCAAGATAAAGCGGGGAAGTTTGTGGGAAAAGGCTCCGCCTAGGAAGAAGGTGGAGGAATTGAGCGCAAGCAACGATCACACACTTGCACAGAATTTTGCACCGGGTCTGTTGGTGAAAGTCACGCATCAAAATTAGTCATCTACTCCGAGCTCTAGCCGTTTCGGTGTAAAAGATTTCTGGGACACTCGGCAAAGAGATCTGAATTTATTCAGTTCATTGTCAATGCGAAATACAAGAGAACAAGCTTTTCTCATAGCGAGAGAGATAGAGAAAACAAAAAGTCACTTGGTCGAGTTCTGGGCGTTCTCGAAGAGGACGGCGATGCCCTGGCCGCCGCCGATGCACGTCGTGCCGATACCGTACTTCAACTTGCGACGACTGAAACCATAAAGAACTCAATCTATTCAAGAGTCAGAGACAAAAAAAAATGGAATAACACTCATACCAGAGTTCGTGCACGACGTGAGCGCAGATGCGGGCACCCGTCGCGCCATGCGCATGTCCGATGACCAGCGAGTCGCCGTTCGGGTTCAGACGCTCCATCGGTATGCCCAATTCACGCTGCGCGGCCAACGTCGTCACCGCGAACGCCTCGTTCATCTGAAGAATTAGTGTTACCAATGTATTGTATTCAAAAAAAAGAAGTCTGAAGAAAGTTTTACCTGGAAGAGGTCGATGTCCTCGATCTTGAGTCCGGTTTTCTTGAGAAGCTGATGAATGGCTGGAACAGGAGCGATTCCCTTCAAGGATGGCTCGACACCGACGGCCGAGTACGCCACGACGCGAGCCAATGGTTGAAGTCCCTAAACTTCTTTCATGAAGGAAACGTAGAAAGACAACCTTCTCGACAACAAAGTCTCCACTGGCAAGCACAAGGGCAACAGCGCCGTCATTCACCTTCTGAAACAAATGAAAAACATCAAAAGTCGCTTTAAAATCTTGTCTACCGCCGTATTGCCAGCCGTGCCAACGCCGTTCTTCTTGAAGATGGGTGGCAAGCTGCGAAGGACGGAGAGAGTCGTGTCGCGGCCATACTCGTCCACATCGAAAACTCGCTCGCCCTTCCGCGTCTTCAGTCGCATCGGCGTCAATTCCGCTGCGAAGACACCCGCATTGTGCGCTGAAGAAAATGGCATCAAACGCGAAAAGAAAACCTTGGCGCCAAAGCTGATGTGATCGAAGCGTAAAGGCATCGGCGTCCTCGCGTGACACGCCACAAACGTTAGCCACCTTCTCGGCCGTCTCGCCCATTCGCATGTTGATGAAGCGATCCGTGTGCACTTCCTCGATGTAATCTCGAAACTGCACGCATCAATCTCGTTGAAGAATGAAACTCAAAAGCACCTGACGACGATCTCCAAGCGCGGTGCCGAAGCGAAGATCATCGACGAGAAATGGAGTTTCCGTGCAGGATTCGGTTCCGCCCGCCAAGACGAGCGAAGACTCGCCAAGCCAAATCTGCTTAAAGACAGGATGTTCAAAAGATCGCAATTGAAAAGGTACCTGAGCGGCCGAAACGACGGCCTGGAAGCCGGAACCGCAGAGGCGATTCACGATGTAGGCGGACGTCTCGACGGGAACGCCGACGCGAAGAGCGATCTGACGAGCCGCGTGCACGAAAAAGGGCGACATCTTGCCTGAAGAACCATGCATATAATAAACGCCGACGGTTAGGGGGAAGCCGTGAACCCGCCGAACGAGCATGGGGGAGGGAGGGGGGGGGGATTAAATAAGAAGCGAGGATGGGAAATTGAAATATGTAAGTAAGAGAAATGAAAATCGAACCGAAGATGACATGATCGACGTGAGCGGCGGTGACGCCCGCTTGCTCGAGGGCAGCTCGCGACGCGATCTCGCCCAGATCCACCGGCGTGAAGCCCTGCAAGTGGACGAAATGCACTGTACTGAGCAGGCTGGAGAAAAATGGAATAGGAAAGAAAAACGAAAGGGTACCTTGAGAGCACCGCCGTAGGCACCGAATGGAGTTCGCTTCGCTCCAACTACGAACGCCGCCGCGTCTGCAAACGATTTGTCAAGTTAAGGAAAGAAAACAAAAACATGCTTACGTTTAGAGGCCATTCGCCTTTTGAATGTGGAAATGGAAGGCGCGCCTCCTCCCAAGATTTCTAGACAGATTACCCGATAAGTGCACACAAACGAACAAGCAACAAAACAGCCAACATCAAACTTTCGATGAGAATTCTCCGAAGGTGCGAATTTTCAGCGCGTATGCGGGGAGTTCGACGCTCTGTTGTAAAAAATTTCGCAGCGAGTCTTCTAGAATTCTTTATCATGCGCACACTTTTTCTGTTTTAAATTGGTCACAGCTGTCCCAAGCTGAAGTTGCTCCTGCTTGTTCTCTCCATGCCGAGCGGTCGTCTTCTTCTGAGATCTCCCGACGGATTCCTGCCCCTGAGAAGACCACCGCCGCCGGCTCCACAAGAAGAAGCCCTTCGTCCAACTTGCCTCGGCAGCGTGAACGAATACGCCGAACCCGAAGCGGCCTCGCCCTCGTACAGCCACAGACGCTCCAGAGATCCCTCTGACACGGGCGAATAAAGCCTCCAAAGCTCTCTCCGTTGGTAAACGTCGAGATTTAAGAATTGAGGAGACCTCTGCAATGTTTCGAAACTTTCTTTAAGTCATGAGTATTTCTAGTCAAAGCTTTATCCGGATCTTGAAGAGAGCTGTCTCTCGAAGGCCTCGAACCTCGGAGGTGCCAGCGCCGATCTCGTAGAGCTTCGCATCTCGCATGAAGCGACCCACCGGGTAGTCGTTGGTGTAGCCGTTGCCGCCGTGAATCTGCTCTCTTTCTTCCTTTCTCCTTTCACTCACCTGAATAGCGTCGAGGCAGACCTGCGTGGCGTTCTCGGCCGCGATGAGGATGACGGCGGCGCAGTCCTGAAGCTTGTTTCCATTCAGTGGATGAGAACCTTGGCGGAGATGTAGCCCTGGTCGGCGGCCTTGGCGGCGCTGTAGATGTAGGCACGAGTGGAATTGAGCTTCGTGTACATGTCCGCCATCTTGCCTTGGAGCAACTGAAACCTCTCTTCCCTCAATTGAAATAAGAGAAGAACCTGAAAGGTGCCGATCTTCTGTCCGAAGGCCACTCGCTGGTGCGCGTACTCGAAGGCCACGTCACAGGCCGCTTGCATGAATCTGAGACTCATTTCCTACTAGACTCTTCCCATTCCCTCACCCAAGCGAGGCGGCTGAGAAGAGAAGACGCTCGATGTCGAGACCCCTCATGAGAACGTAGACGCCTTTGTTGAGCTCGCCCACGACGTTCTCCTCGGGCACCTCGCAGTCCTCGAAGACCAGCTCACCCGTGTTCGAGCCACGCATGCCCAGCTTGTCGAGTTTGCGCGCCACGCTGAAGCCCTTGAACTTCTGCATCTCGTTGCTTATTCTTATTGGCACGTTTAAACAACCTTCTCGACGATGAAAGGCGTGATGCCGTGTTGATGCTTCTTCATGTCCGTTTTGGCGTAGACGAAGAGCGTATCCGCGTCCGGACCGTTCGTGATCCAGAGCTTCGAACCATTGAGTATGTATCTGCACGAGTCTTTATTCCTTTGTGTACTCCGACCTGTCTCCTTTCTTGTCGGCACGTAGCTTCATGTTCACGACATCGGAGCCGACGCTGGGCTCACTCATCGCTAGCGCGCCCACATGTTCGCCCGAGCAGAGCTGTTCAATTTTTGTTGTTTTTTGTTTGTTTGTTTACTTTGGGCAGGTACTTGACCTTCTGAGCCTTGTTGGCGTGGACGACCAGTTGGTTGACGCAGAGATTCGAGTGGCAGGTGTAGGAGAGGCCGATGGCGCCCGAGACCCGCGAGATCTCCTTGAGACCATAAGTTTCAGCCGCTTTTCAGCCTTCTCAACCTCGATTGCGAGCGCGTGGGCGGTGTAGGAGAGACCGGTGCCGCCGTACTCCGTTGGCCCCGTGATGCCGAGGAGGCCCTGCTCGCCAAGTTTCTTCCAGAATTCCTGAAACTGGTTCTTATGCACCACAACACATGAAGGTTGATTCAGGGTAAAATACAAGATTCCGTCTGGGTCACATCACGGACCCTTAGCTGAGACCAGCCATCGTCGCGGTCGATCTTCGCCGCATGCGGCGCCAGCTCCTTGGCGCAGAAGTCGCGGATCGACTTCCGGAACTGGAGGCCTCAAAGTTACCGTAATCCTCTCCTCTCCACCTCGATCTGCTCGTCGGTGAGGGCGAAGAGGCGATCGTTGATGGTCGGCGAGGTGGAGGCCGAGCGGAAGGCGAGGGAGGAGGAGACCGTCCACGCAGCTCGGAGGCCACGGCACAGAAGCGACATCTCTGCGAGGCTTTTGAGGAGTGGAGAGCTTGCCAGGAGGAGGCGAAGTGACGAGTCGGGAAGGCGCTGCTGCTGCGACTGATGGTTATTTCATGCATAACTTTTTGTCTCAACATTTGGAGATGATTCTAAAATCTTCATCGGAACGGGCAGTGATTGGACTGAATGTGAAAGACTTTAAGCCTTTCATGAAAAACCAAGGAGACGCAAAGCAACAGCGAAGGCGCCGTAAACGCGTCGCCTCTCATTGCCAGAATCGTCGTCGCTGAATCACTGGCCGTCGCGTCGCCCTCTCCATTCTCCCCGTCTCTGTCCCTCCTCGTTCTCTGCGTTATGTTCTCTCTGCGTTATGAGCGTTCCGGCCTGGCGGTGTTCTTACAGCAAATGGATTTTCTCTCATGAAGAGCAGACATGGCAGAGGGGAGGAGAGGGAAGGGGGAGGGGGGAGGATGAATTACGTTTCCCCTCCTCCCGCTCTCGGAGACTGGCAACCTTCGTGTCCCACACATGCTCTAATCCCAGGGCCGTGCATGCCTAACAGCAGGGCGTTTGCGAAGCTTGGCGTCGTATTCGTGTTCTTGATTTAGTACTTTTATCGGTCTTCTATGTCACGCAATCTTGTATTCGAAGAAAAACGAAACCAATTACATTTCAAGAGGGCGGGTGACGGGGTGCTAATGCCACGGTCCAGCGAAGAAAGGAGAGCGGGCCGAGGCGACGAGACGAAAAGAAAGGGAAGGCCGGCGAAGGGAAGACCTGCTGGCTTTCTGCAGTCAGTGGCTCTGTCTCTGCCCATGCAGCGGATACAACACCTAACAATAAATGCAAAACAAGAGAGAGACAATGTTAAAGACGAAGATGGAAGAAACATGGATTCGGTGCTAGCAACCACCGAAAAGCAATTCACAATAATGAAACAAGTAGATCAATGGCTGCGACGACATCTACACGTGCTTCGCCGGGACGACACCCGACACCTTTTCGGTTCACTAATTCTACAACAACGAAAATTTAAGCTCGAAAGTTATCATGATGGCCTTAAAGTTCGCTCTACGAACAACGCACAAAGGAGCAGATGGGGGAAGATGGCAAAAGAGACGAGACTGACGGAGGAGGAGGAGGAGGAGGAGGAGGAGGAGGAGGAGGAGGAGGAGGAAGAAGAAGAGAGGACGTCCCATTCAGCTCATTCGCTCGAATCACCACACACACGAACCATGAGAGCTAAAACATTTCAGTTTGTTCAGAACACAAACCTTTCTTGAGGAGAGCGTGGCTTAAAGCCAGATGTCGTCGCAGGAATCGAAGTCATCGTTGGGATTCGCCGACGCCACGTTCATCGGCAATGCACTAAGTTGGTTTGTTTGGTGTTGGTTGATTACGGCGGTAAAGAAAACATACGTTGTCGTTGTTGTTGGTGTTGACCTCAAAGCCGTCATGACGTACCTCAGAAGACCCGGATTCAGGATGAGGATGAGAACAGAGTCGAAGCCTGTCTGGATTGTCGATGCGATCTCGAACTGCAAAGGCGTTTTTGGCGTTTTTGTATGAAATGCAACGTACTGCGTGGAGGTAGAATGCCGACGCCGGTTGCACAACACGGAGGAGTTGAGCGAAGGCCGCGATCTGTAACTATAGTCGTACATTTCAACAACGGGTGCATACGGCCGTTGTGAAGATGGTGGCGAGAGCGAACATCGACAGCGATCGATTAATATTCGCGTCCCTCTTTCGCTGCAATACAATGTATTTGCAAGTTTTTAGTGTGCTAACACGCCGGTCATTGGTGATGTGAGGATCCTCTCGTTGTTGAGAAGCGGCTTTGAATGCATAGCTGCACTCTCTGAACAAGATGAACAGCAAGAAGAGAAGGGATAGCGAGTGTTGAATCTGAAAGCAGTCTTCTCATTCACAGATATGTACTCGGGGTACTTTGTTATCTGTATTTCCTTTTTAATAGGGATATTTTATGGAAACAAGACTTACTTGTCGGGCTGTTGGGGTGAGGTTGCCGCTGTATTTCAGCGCAGCGAAGACAGTCGCGTAAGCGACCCCGATTCCCACATAGGGGAGCAGCGAGAGGAAAACTCGTCGCGGCGCGAAGACACTTAGCAGCGCTCGCGGTGTCGGGAGTTGGAGGCAGGCGTGCCGGTATTCGTGCAATTTGAGCTCGACTGCAATGGAGGGCGATTCGTTTGAAATGAATCGCTCGCTTTGAGGATGAAGAAAAAACATAATCTGAGAGCAGAACATCAAGAAGGAGACGATGAGTGGAGAAGGAATAAAATGCACATAGTCGGCATAGAGGAGGATATTCAGGAGGAGAATGATGATTCCAGTACCGTCTGCAATCCGATTCTCATCAAGAATATCTACATCTCTTACAGTTGATGTATAACAATAAACGAAAGGGCTTCTGGAATTCCGGCGTCTTGGAAGTCGCATTCAGGAATATGACGATGAGCACGAAAATCGTAAGCACAAGTCCGAAGACATCAACACCCGCATTAACGCAGAGAACATTGTCGAGGAACCGCGTCTAAATTAAAAATGCAATAATAGACTTGTGGAGAATACCAGAAGCCCGAAAGTTCTCAAAATTTGTTTTGAATGGAAACAGTTTGAAATTGAGAAACCATTATGAATTGAATCAAATACGAACCAGTCTGTCGTCGGACGCATTCGCCGTACAAATATTTGATTCGTTCATCTTTTACTGAAACCTAATCGATTCCTACACGATGCGTAAATCAAAAAGTTGATTTGGCAGATAGTTCGCGGGCAGATTTTTGCAGATAGTTAGTTCTCTTTCAGCAATAAAAGAGCCTAGGTATTTTAAAAATCTTCTCCCACACAGACTAGCGCTGCATTTGTTCAGCTTATAGGAGATTGACGAGCGCCAATTTATGGTTGAGAACGCAGCCAACTTATCCTACAGGGTGTCCCAAATGAAACGGGCAACTTCAAAATTCTCGTTCTCGCACAGGAGTCCACCTTTTTCGCTCGGGTTTGAAGCATTCTGCTCGTCTTGAATTGCCATTTTTTATG